>JANRGW010032937.1:0-102468 GCA_024733675.1 Psilopsiagon aymara | reverse complement strand
GCAGCTACCACCGGTCCGCGCCGCGCCGCGCCGGGGGCGGGAGGGGCGGGACCGGCACCTCCTCCCTCCCGGTCCCACCGCCCGGTGGGGCGGAGCCAGCGGCCAGGCGGAGCCAGCGGAACAAAGGAGGGATGGGGGGGTTCGCAGCATCCCTTGTGGGGGGGTTGGCCGGGACGTGGCAGACCCGTGTTACAGGGCAGGAGCTGGGCAGAGGTGTTAGGCATCCCCCGGGAACAGGCAGGTGAACCGAGGTGCCCCCTGCGAGGCAGACGCTAGCAGGTCAAACATGGGCTCCTGCCCCCGAGTAAAGCATCTTTGGTGGATGGAGGCTTTTTCCAGGAGCAAATGCTGAGATATTGTGATATTGTAACAGGAGCTTCAGTGCAGTCCATTCTCTTTCTATTTACACCCAAGAGATCCTGTCATCCTGGCACTCAGCTTTGAGGAATAACCCACAGTGTGGAACAGGAGCACACTGAGCATAGAATCATCTACTGTAGGGTGTTTGTGATGTGCTGCCTCTTATTAAAGCATGCTACCATTTATTTAAAATCACAATTTAAGCCCTTCTGTTGAACTTGCGTAAACAGATCCAACATGCACAGACCCAACTTGGACTTAAAACCAGGTTTCGTCATCTTTGGTTAGCTTGATACAAGACAGATTTAAATCAAGAGCGCAAGTTGAGACAGCTTATGTTGATCAAGGTTCATATTGATTAAAAGTGTCCTCCAACAGCTTAAAGCAGGCTTCACTTTTTAACAAAGTTGCAGGTTAAACCAGTGCAAACTTGCACACGGACAAGGTGTGTAAACATGTTCCAAACTGGACAAGTTCATGCATTTATTTTCTGTTTTGTCCATAAAGAAATTAGAAAACTGAGGTCACAGAGGAATGTTGTTGAAGGAAGAACATTAATTAAGGCAATGATATTTCTTCACCTTCAGTCCACCCGAGTGTTAAGAGCATCTTCTCTTTTACTTCAAGTCTAACAGCTGGATACACAAATGTTCTCTAGTGCGAAGTATTGGTGGAGCATTCTATATGCAGTCATTCCAATAGGGTGAAACCCCAAGTAATAGGTTCAACTAGGGAAAATTTTAGCTATTCAGCATTTACACTCCATGGCCAGCCAGGATATGCATGAGATGCCTGTAGCCTAATCCAGGAGTGCTGAGTTCACAGCCCAGCCTTGTCAGGACAAATTGTTTAGCCTAAAATCTCATTTTCAGCTGTTCTCTTTCTTGTATGCCTTTGGGTATGGACAGGGAACAACTTGTCTACTGGATGAACTCTTCCGACAGAAGCAGCTTGCTCCTACCTGCCTTTTTTCATTCTGCTTGTTGGGAGCTGGCAGGAGTGGGGTTTGGAGTAGTCAGAAGTAGTGATTTTTCTGGCTCTATTAAAGGGCTTAGTCGGCCTTGAAAAATTAAACCATACTCCTCCACAGTTCAATTGCTTTCAACTATTGCTGTCTTAGAGCTACTTGATTTGTATCATGACCTGTAAAACTTGCTCGCTAGAGAGAGCAATCCAAAAGCTTGCTGTAAAAGCACAGCCCTTGGCTGCTCTGGCGCATGCAGTGTAATCCCTGCACATTACCACTGATCTGTATGCTTGCAGGATTTGGTGACTTTACTGCCTCTGGTTTGGTAAAGTTTAATTACACATATATTAAGTAACACTTCAGTGTGTAGCCTCTGCTTGCCATAAGTCACTGTGTGGCAGCTCTGCAGCCTCTAAGCAGAGTGCTTGGCTCTATTAACACTGCAGAGTATTTCTCCTACAGAAATGTCCTGAAGATGTTAGGAAGCTGATCAGCAAAGAAACAAAGATGAGAAATGGTCATCACTAGACTGACAAGAAAATAAGTGCTATATGTCCTGTGCCACATGAGGTAGCAAGATAACAAGGGGTTTGTCCTCAGGCTGTTGGAGGGATTGGTAGGGAATTCTTGTATTCTTGTGGTAACTATAGGGAGTAAAGAAGGGGCCATCTATCACAAATATCAGACAGCACAAAGAGTTCCTCTTGAAGATAAATTCTGTCTAAAGCTGAAGAGCTCAGAAGAACCTTTTTCTTATATGAATTTTTAGTTTCCATAATGCTGCATTTTAAATGAGATACCCTTCTCCCCCAGTTCTGTTTGTATGCATTCTGTAAGCTGCTTCAGCTGCACAACAGACCTTAGTGATTCAGTGTATTTCTTTCCCATGAGTCTTCAATGTCACTGTTTAAATACAGATTCCATTTTATAGAATTAAAAGGAACAGCACATAACTCGTCTTGAACACAGTATCACCAAAATAAATCAACTGATTACTAAGGAATTTCTTGCATGGAAACTGAAGTCACACCATTAATGGGAAATCTGTGGTTCACAGTAACTGTACGTCATACTTTGCACCCAATAAACCTCTTAAACTAATCTTCTAACACAAAGTAGTAAAAGGTAAATTTGTGAAAGTGTCTCTGTTTGAAATAAAAACTCTCCATGCTTGAAAAAGTGCCTTCTGTCTAAAAGTTTAAGACCAAACATGCATACAGTGTTCCAAATCCTATCTTTGTTCTCAGTAACTCACAATACATTTCCACTCTATCAAAGGCAACTTCATTACTGTGGAAAGAGTCTTCACATGCATGACTTGATGTAGCTTAGCCATAGGGATGCCCTTATTTTCCTATAAAAGTCTTAGCACTGGTTATCACAAAAAAAGAATATAACCAGAGCAAAGAAAAGGAAAGCAATCAAGTAGTCCTAACAGTAAGGTATCCAAATGTAGTTGGTCACAAGACTGGGACTTTAACCACTAGATAATCTATTGTGTGTTGGAGGAGAAAAGTCATGATAATGACAGGACATGTTTATTATCCTTAGGATGTGCTTAGAAGAGTTATTATGCAAGTTTTAAGATTTTTTTTTTCTCTTTGGAAAATCAGCATTGAATGAAACCTGAGCAACACAGGCATGAGGAATAAAATCTCCAACCATTTGTGTGATTTATGTCTTGTAAGGAACTCCAAGCAATTTGGATTTGGCTCACTTAAATAATGTAACAAGGCAGGAAAACAGTACTTCAAGCATTTAAAAGTATGGGTCAGTTTTAAAGATACACTCAATTCCACTTTAAATCTGCCTTGGACTGAGTCCATAAGCACACAACTCACTAGTTTAAGAGGCCTCAAAACCTCAGTGACATCCTGGTGAGAAAACCAAGTATAAGAAAAACTATTGGATGATGTAAGTGATGATTGATATCCTCTGAAAGTCCACTCAGTGCTTTTCAGTAAGACCTTTCAAGATGCCTCTACAGGATTAGGGAAGGATGGGGGAGAAGAAAATAATGTTCAGTAACTTGAAGTGAAATCATACCTGTCAGAAAGATCCTGTATGTTCTTGTCATTCAGTACCAGAAAGGCTGTCAAAACAACCTGCCTCTTTGGAGGGTTTTGGGGGGTGTTGAGAGATTTTTGTTGCTTGAGCAGACACAAAAAACCTAAAATTGACAAAATGTTGACTTTATGTAGAGATCAGACGCTGCCTTGTGCAGAAGATGCCAGCGTGTCAGATAGGGGAGATGAGGGCTCCCTGGAACCAGCCTTGCTGCGGCTGCCTCCTGCCGTCTCCAACCTCCTGCCTCCATCGCGTTGCCATGGGGGAAGGGATGGTCTCCGGGAATAGCAAAAAGCAGGCAAAAATATTGTGCAATCTGGGCTGTCAAGAGATGGCATGGCATTACAGTAATTGCCACTCTCCAGTAAAACATAATGATGGCAGGATTCCAAAAACAGAAGGCAAGTTATGGCTTTTTAGAAGAAAAATCCTTTTCTGCTACTTTGAAACTGCGATTTTTCTGTAAGGCAATCATCAGCGTTTCTACAGCTGTCTCAGACACTTGAAGCATTTACAAATATAGTAATGGAATAAATAGAATAAATGTCTTTTATGCACAGCAAGAAGTTCTTGATGTGTTTTGCTTGGGTTTTTTTTCCTTTCCTTATCATATACTGTGATCCTATTATGGCAGAACCTATTGCAATTAATAATCAAGTTCTCAGTATCTTCCTCATTTTTTAAAAGAAGAGTATCTTTTTGAACTCTCTCTTCAACAAGTTGGGTTTTTTTTTTTTCTCTTGGGTCCCACACACATTCCCGGTTCACTGGGGGAAAGGTGGGGAATCATATTTGTCATATATTTTTCAAATTTGTTCCAGGAATCTCTCAGTGCTGAGTACATATGTGCCCCCAAAGCACTTCTACAGGTAAAACTTTAACAGGAATGCCTTTCACCTTTCTGCAGAAAGCAAATTTGACAAAGTGTGTATTAAAGAAACTTCAAGAAGAGGGATTATGCAGCTTTTACTTAATGCGAGGGCCTCTCCTTACTCTCTATACAGATAGATCTTCTCCTGGGTAACTAAACTGTTTGCAAATATCTTATCATCACAGAGCTGTAAAACATCTTAAATTAGGTTCTTCATTTCACTGCTAATTGATTTTTAATGAGGATGGAGGGAATACATACAAAAGGATAGTGCATACTTTACAGAATCACAATGCGCAGCTAAAAGTAGGTCCCATTCATATTCTCCTGTTTGAGGTAAATGTAAGCAAACAATCCCTTGTTCAGATTTCACTTTTAGAAGAGATTCTATATAACTTGACCTTTGTGGTCTTGTGCAGGTAAGGCTGTCAGTGATTTCAGCGGGCTTAGCATTTAGCACCTGACATTTTCAAAAGGCTAACATCCTTTTATGAGTTGCATATTAAAACCCCAGCATCACTGAAAAGTAGCTGCCCTATTGCATTGTACAAACTTTAACAGAATAACTAAAAAGCCTAGTCTTGTTACTTTTCTTATTTGTTCAGGTTGAACACACTGGGAGAAGATTTCCTGTAAATCTCATCTCCTTGCCCTGCTTTCCTTGTATCCATGCAAAACTGGGCCAAAAATGGAACCTCAGCCCTTCCTTGTCACTTCACACCACCACCCCCTTCCCTGTTCTGCATTGTTCAACAAGGTATGAAACTCTATACCTCTCTATACCTTCCTTCTCCTTCATCATCAAGATCAGGGAATAGCCAGTTCTTAAACTTAATCATCTGCCAAAATAATGACGGTGTAATTCTGTTGAAAATCTAAACTATTCAGATAAACCCACAGTGTTGTTTTACAATCTCATTACCCTTCAGTTGACACACTGTGATATATGACTCTTATTTTATGAGTAATTTTCTTATTCCTTCAAGAAAGCTTGGCCAGGCTGGCTTTTAATGATACTTTCAAAAGAAGCAAAGCTGTAGTTTTACTGCTCCAAAAATCCTTTTAATTTTTTCCCATTTAAGTCATTTAATTAGAAGGATTTTGAAAGTAAAAGACCTTATTTATGGTTGGGCATCTGCTACTTTAATGCTTAATGCTGTACAGTGTTTGGAAATCAATGTCTTGATAGAGTAGTATCTTTGTAAGATTTGTTTTGCAAGTATTAAGCCTCTTTACTGACTTTCTCACAGTAGATTTTTCATCATTTTTTAGTAAGCAAGATAGGGCTCAAGAAAAATTTCCTAAGTATTTCTAATTTTAGAATAATAGCAGTGTTGCCCAACTGATACTAGTGCAGAAATACTAATTTTAGTCATCTCATGAATGAGCCTACTTCACAAATACAAAGGGAAGGAAAATTTAAAAAACATCCATAGACCCTGGAGGAAGGTGTCTGCCTTGAAATTCAGTGCCCCATAATAACCTACAGCAGCAGGGTCCTTCTACTGATGACAAGAGGAGAACACTCTTGGAGAACACTCTTTTGTAGAACCGTTTAATTTTAGCCCTTACTCAAAAAAAGCTCCCCCAAAATTTCAGCTCATATTCTGTACTTAGATTCTCTTCTGTGCCACTTAAAGTGGAATAAAGTATTTCAGTAGTATTTGATTATTACATCATTTTTATTGCACTATAACAATAACCAGTTATTACAGTGAAAAAAAGGATTAAGGAAAAAAATGCAATTTGAACAATCTGATGGTTATAAAGTGACTCACAAAGTCCTGCAGGCACTTCCATCTATCAAAGACAATCTGGCAGACTAAAAATGTCTAGTATGAAACTGGCAAAAACAGGGGAGCCCAAAGTATCTATGATGTTTTACATCCACAACTTGTGAGGATTGGTTTTTAAAGTCTGACTAGCAAAATAGTCAAGTGACATGAAGGGTATTAACCTGGTTTCCCAACTGAATTATTCCAAGCCAGCGAACTGTAAGGAAATTCAGACAGACCATTAATAATCTCAGTTGTTTAATTTGCTGTCAAACATGGTATCTATTTAATTACCCATTAATAGAAAAAAAATAGGTAGTAGTGTAAAAACTTATATGAGTCTTATGTCAGAGGTCAGAAGCATCTGTACTTGGGAGGAAAAAAACCCAGAAACTTGCAATAGTGAGACCAGCTCAAGCAGGGCTTCAGCATAAGGTATATTTGTAGTAAAAAAGCCAAAGTCATTCTTACCTTTCTTCTTCCCCTGTAAAAAAGACATTATAATATTTGACATAACATGGTGAATATAAAGCAAATACTGTAATGCCTTTACAATGTCAGACCACCTTCTGAATGCAAGGTAGAACGGGCTGAGAGGAGGTTGTAAAGAATTATCAAGGGCAAAGAAAGGATATAATCTTGAAAGAAATTGAAAACATTGCAATTTTTAGTAGAGAGATAAATTAAAGAATGTAATAAAAGAGTGCATCAAAGTAAGTGGAGAAAGCAGATCAATAGGAAACCATCCACGACATAAATGTAACAAGATTCAGAACCAGAAATCAAGGATATCCAGATTTCTTCTAACAAATGGTAAATACATCATAGCTGAGACAGCAAACTTCTTCCTTAAATCCTCGAGTCATTATACATTTAGATATGTGGGACATACTGCTTTTGTCTGGGTTTGATTTCCTACTGATCATTGTGGAGCTGCAGCTGCTGGACAGTCTGGCATGTAAGGACTACTGTCTGGTCCAAGCTCCTGCATTTATTTGTTCCACCATTTAAAAAACCATATGGAACCCACCTACTCAGCTGGACTTGATCTTAAAGGTCTTTTCTAACCTAGTTTGTTCTACGATTCTACTTACAAACACCTGTGTGCATGGTAGTCAAGATGTCAAACACAGAGTGGTAGGAAGATAATACACAAAATCATGACAAAAAGAGCACTTAGAAAAACACAAAACTACTTCTATTAGCTTCAACTCACAGAGACAGTGGTTGTGAGAGTAAATAATAACCAGCTGCACCAACCCAGCAAACTTCAAACTGCTGTGAGTGTTTCATTACCAGAGAAGTAACTATTAAGATCTAATGTTTAAAATGAATGCAGTTTTACCAAGTAGCACCTTTTCTGACATGGCTTTTCACAGGAAAGAAAAAGTGAGAAGGACTACAAAGACTCAAGAAGCCTCAGGTGGCACTTTCTGTGAGCTTTTGAGGATTTCGCTATAGCTCAGATATGAATTGGACATGAAGAAGAAATGCAAGGCTCCAGTATAATTTTACATGTACAAGAGGGTTGCTGTGATATCAAAAGCAGATATCTTTTTGTTTTCAGATACCGAAAATATATACTGAAAAACAGTAGCCATGTGTGTGACCTATCAAGTAATAGCACTGGTCAAGGGGCAGTCACTGAGAAATGTTAAATAGACAGTTCCTCATCAAAACGTTGAATGTAAGACAAAGCATCCCTCTTGGCCTGAACTGTATCTTTTTGTTCATGTAAAACCAGCCTTCTCTCAGAGGGTTATTGGATGCCAGGTATCTTTTCACAAGCATGTATTTTCTTGTTTCTACAATTCCAGGTTTCAGAGCTCTCCCCTGAACCACAAGGAAAAGAACAGCAGAAGGTCAGACAAAAATGTCCAGCCTTCTCAGACGGCTATAATGGTAATCTGGCATGCCTGGTTTCCTATCTGGAATCATTGGTCAGATATTCCTTAGGAACCACAAAAATCCACGTTTTCCTTTGTCTCAAAGACTATGATGATGAAATAAATTGGCTCTTTCATTGCTGTGTTTGAGACATGCCTTCTTTAAAATACATGAGGTGAGAATTAGGTCATACATTAGAATGTCATGAATAGCTGAAACATACAACTCAGATTCAAATATGAAAATGAAATTGCTGACAAAATTCCCCTGCTTTTTGTATAGATATCACAACAGGTTACTTCAAGAGCTATAGTGATCATTTCAGGCTGCACAGCCATGTCCATACGCACCAAAATGCTGAAAGACAGCATTTCATTGAAAACAAGACCATGAAACAGTATCTCAATAACTCTAAAGAGTATTATCTAAAAAACAGCTGACAATTTCTTGAGACTCTTGATGTGTTACTGCCAATGCAGGAGCACACTATCAGATGGAATATTCTGGCAAAGATTTACCTCATTGCTCTGAAATGCATTTTCCATTTCAGAGTGCTGTTTAAGATTAGCATATGGAACTCCAGAAATAAACCAGAATATTGATTATGCACGTTAGTTTATTCACATTTAAGGAGACATTTTTATGCTCCTGAAAGAAGACTAGACAACTAAAATTCCGATTTTTGTTTTTTAAATTGGGAAAATATGATACATTTTGAAATGGAAAAGTTGCATTCTCTAGAATACCGTCTTCTGGTTTACAGAGTTTAGGTGATGTACACAAAACACTTAGTAATGAAGTGAATTACAAAACTACTCACTTCATGGCCTTCTTACAGTGGTATATTTGGCTGGTGCTAAATCCAGCAGACAATATCATACCGTAAATGAGAATTTAGGCTAGAAAGTATAACTAAATAGGTCAATACACCACATGACAACAGAGGCTTTAAATATAGAGTGATATACCTATACGTGCCATCTGAAAAACAGAACAGCTTATTGAGTTATGCCACCTCTGCACAGAGCAGACATCTACAGACCATTTAAAACTTTCAGGAAAATGAAATAAGAAGGACACACAAGAGTACTTGTTCATTTAATGTCAGCAAAGGTTTTGTGTACGGAAGCCAAAATTCCTTTTTGGTTTTGGCTGGTAGAAGGAACGTAAGTTGATAAACTGTCTGTCTTCTAAAACATTTTTGCGTGTTTGGCATTGAACATCAGCCTGTTTGGTGACTAGTATAATGAACACAAAGAATTACTGTGTTTGGGAATCTTGTGAGATCTGTGCAATTCAAAGTACCATCCTGATGGCTTGAAAGTGATTTGGTAACATGGTCTAGGAGTTGCCAATGATTGTAAGACTGGTATTCCATCAACTTGGCAAAATCTGGTTTATTATTTTCACTTATAGACTGTAGGCAAAGAATTAATTTAACCTCAGATAGCTTTCAATGTGTACTTCTGCAGTTGGACTGGCTTTCTTTATATTCAGTGGGCAGAAATAAAATAGGTGCAATTCATATAACTTGTTTTGAACACTAGGATGTGATTGAAGTGCCGTTTTTCTTGTCACTGATCATAAAAGCGAGCACAGAATGGCAAACTCACTTGTAAGCAAGTACAGATATATGATGGGGTATCACTCCTAGGCACATTTGTGCATTGTGATAAGAACTGATGTTCATGAACTAAAACATCTCCATGAGAGTATGTAAAACAAGAGTTGCATCTGATTTAATTTAGGTAGGACAAGGACCTTCAGGATACACTTTTAAGGCTGTTGACATTCTAACAGACTAACTCAAAACAGCATAAATGGGTCAGAGTTCACGTGTTCTCACTGTCCTCACTGTGATCAGCCATACATCTGCATAATACAGTACAGAAGCATAGAGCTACTAATCATGTGTTGCTTAGTAATGCATATTTTCCTTGCAGCACAGGTTGAATCCTACACCAGTACAATGGTTTCTGTGCTTACCATTTTCCAATCATTATGAAGATAACATATTAAACCTGATCTGTGCTAGTATATGGATTTCTTTGATCAACCTGCAATAGTTTTTCCTCATTGAGAAGACACCTGCAATCAATCTGATGTCCCAAGAAGGTTTAGATGAGAAGAGAGGTCTTTATCAACGTCTACTTTACTCATTCCCCATCCAATTGTTCTCCTGGATTTAGTTTTTCATAGTACCCATGGACCTTGCTGATCATGCTTTGGATTGGCCCATTTCAGTGTGCTGCCAGTTTTCACATGTAGGCAAAATAGTAAGCTATTCTAAGGTTGAAAAGCATTATAGGTGTTGTCTACATGTGATCAGGAGTTCTGAATTAAACTGGCTAATGGTCCTGTACACTGAACACCACCAATGAAGCAGCCTTTGCTTGGTGAGATGTGACAATTGCTTAATGCATTGCTGAAATGATGACCAACTCCACAGTAACTTGACATTCAGAGGTACACTTAACACTCTCCTCAGTGAGCATATCTAGCGCAAAATACATGCTATTTACATTAATATCATGGGAAGACCCTATCCAGATCAGCAGTACAATCTAAAAAAATTATACACACATTCATAACAAAGTCATTCAGTTATTTCTTTGTTTTAATGAATTTTTTAAACATTTTTATCATCAGACAAAACATTTAGGTCATGAGAAAATATTCATTTCCAACAGCATGGACTTTCAAAGTTAGTTCGAAGAAGACATGTTCAATGCTATGATTTTTCCAATGCTGAGTCAGTTGAAATAGTGTGTTGTAGTGCACATATTAACCAGTTACTTTAAGGAAATGCAAAAAGACATAGTGAAGTAGGAAGTGAGTACAAACATTCAAGGCAGTAAAAATGCAGAATACTGACACATGGCTGAAAAATGTTACTTTTTTGTTATGCTCTCTTAGCATCACACGAAACTAGCAACTCACTTTAAAACATTCTTTATCAGCAACCATACTTCTGACCATATGAAAGTATTATATTTAATACAGTCTTTCAGCTGGAAGAGATATTAAGGTCTAACGCTCATATCAAACGCTTAGATTTTGTTAGCTTTGCTTGTTATTTAAGATAGTTCCAAGGTACTGCATCAGTATCACATAGGTTTGTTTTCTTTTAAATTGATTTGCACAGAAACATGCAAATAGTAGTGCATGATGGTTTTATATATTTGATTATAATTGGATGTATTATTGATAGAGCACACCAAGCTTTTTTTGTTACATTTTATGCTGAACTGTTCCATTTCTACATCTAACAATTGCCATCTCAGTTCTCATGGCTTAGCATGTAAAGCCAGAAAGTGGAGAAAGAATGTCTTTAATTCTATGATTCTATATGTTAATGAAAATAATTCATTTATAGATAGATATATCTATCTACATATAATTAAGATTACACAGTATTTTTATCAGCATGAAATGTAAAAAAAAAACCTTCTCCAAACACCCCAAACTAGCAGGAAAATACAGTTAACTGGCACAATACACTCTTAAACCAGTTTTGTATAAGGCTTCAGTTTTCCAGATGAATGGGACTAAGTTTTTAAGTAGTTCTGTATACATTTTAGTCATAATAACTGTTTTATGTCACAATATATTCTTAATAAAATAAAAACTCTTGTGTTGTAATTAAAGATAGCTAGTTACCTTCTAGACAAATATGACCTTTCAAAGAGTAGGCTGTGTCTAAATATAAGAATTAAGGTGCTTCCATATTTTTGCTTCCATTCTTAAAAAGTACCATACATAAACAATTGCAATAGTTGCTTGAGGACATGCTGTTCTTTGGCTTTTACCATATTTTTAATAGCATGTAATCCCCTGTTATAGAATTTTATATTCATTACTTACTTGATTTTGTAAAAATTGTGTTGTAAAACTTAATGGAACAAAATGTTGGATGGATTTCCTTTGTCACAGCTACACTTTTTTTCTCTTCCTTTCAGAATTCCCATTTGCATCAAGCAATAACTGCAAGCAACAATAAATTTAAAGCTAGATTTTTTTGCATGTTGTAAACTGGGTAGGACCAGGAGTTACTGACAAAACCAGCTGGTCATGCAAGATTAGCAAATTCTCTGTATTCCAACACATTGCCATCTAATCTGTCCTGTTTCCCCTGACACATACTAACACAATGAAGCTGGACAATGGTTCAACAGCAAGTGCATGTGATAGTTCTGGCAAGACTATTTTTGTTTCGAGTAAGCACATATTTTATCTGGGAGGGTCTAGAAAAGCAGGGCCTTTTTCTTCAGATCATTCCGCTTCCAAAGTGCCAGACGATCAAATTCCTCAATGCTCATTTTGAAGACTTCCTGGAACTCTTCAGGAGACAAATGCCTCTTGAAAATGAAAATACAAAAGGTATCATTAAGCTCATCTCTGTGCAGGAATATTTCTTCCCTAAGTTTTAAACACACCACAAAAAAAATGCGTAAGGATTTGCATTTAAATTCCCAAACTGATTCTGGAAAAGACTACAGCAAAACCAAATACGCTCAGAGTAGCTGGGAAATGAAATTATTCATGGCAGTAATGACTTTTGAAAAAAATCTAATCTTTTCAATACAGTTCCAACTGAGCAGAGCTATGGTTCTCAGGGGAGAAGATGTGTTTATACATGGCGCTTGATAACAGAGCACACTGAGACAAATTTAAGTTATTCCAGGACTTTAAAGAGAATGATAACAATGTAATTTCTGAGTTAGATCTATTTTGCCTTGAACTTTAATGAGAATGATGGACACCACACTGGTCCACTAATAGCAGCCTTGTAACAAACGAGAAAACACACTGCTAAATTCTTAAATCCAAAATTGCGCTCAACCATGGGGATAGACTCACATCAGAAGTCCAAGCTGGATAAAGTTTTGTTGGTTTTTTCATTTTAGATGCCAAGAACTATGCTTTTATTTGAGGTTTTCATGGTTCATGGCTTTTAAAAAAAGAGAGATAGAGAAAAAGGAGAATACCAATAAAAAGAATTGGAAGGATGTAGGACAACCATTGCCTAACAATTATTTGTACACACAGAGGAAAAGCAGAAAAGATAAATGTGTGAATAAGAAATCAATATCATACAAAATACTTCTGATATTTGTGGACAAAGTCTTGCTCAAGCATTTCAGTAGTATCAGTTATAGCTCTCTTTCTGACGTGAGAGCACAGATCACCTAAAATGGCCATATTCAGTGCAATGAGAATTACAAATTGCATTTTTTAAACATGGACTCTCCTTTTCCACAAAGATTTCCTTCGAACCTGGGACCAGCCCTGCAAATTAACCCTCTCCTCCCCAACTGAGCTTTTGCCTTGCAGCTTCCCAGAAGCAGTTCTCCTTCCCAGCACATCCAGGCAGCTCCAGCCTTGAGCACATCAGCGCCTGTTGAAGTACCCGCCTGCATTCAAAAATTATGTCCTCCAAAGCTGCTAAGCACAAGAAATGCTTGGATATGCCTCACACAGCAGATCAGGCTCATCACACTTTAGACAACTGTGTTATTTCAAGAGAACGATATAGGCCCTTTCCTTTAACCTTACTACTTCCTCGCTGCAGAACTTTCCAGAATGTGACAAACCTGGATTCAATGTCCTCATCACTTGGAGGAGGTTCAAAACCACCATCTAGTCCACATTATTCATGCTATTCAGACGCATGCTGGCAAGCCACCCAGAAGGGTCATCTTAAAGGAGATAAGTTCCTTGCAGGCGTGAATAATGCTATGAGCAAAAGTTGAGTGCAAGATGCTGAAGTTGGGAACACAGTGCTAGCCAGGGGAAAGGGAGCCACTGGGTAGGCTGTTTTTATCAGTAATTCAAATAGATTGCCTATCATTTGAAGTGGATCCTAGCATCGTCCGGAAGAGTGCTTGCTGCTATTAGCCAAAACAATATCAGAGAGCAGGCTAATATGGCCTGGTAATCCCACAATGGTTTACCTGACCAGAACAGACACAGCCCCATTGGCCCTACTTACAAAGCTTTTTTTGTGCTTTTGGTAAATTTGAAAGCAAAATTTTACTTTCTACTTATTATCAATGAGTTTATCTTTGTAATGCAAATTACTCTAAGAAAACTAATTAAATTGTTTGCAAGAAGTTGTTACATTTAATTACCTTGAACAGTCATCTTGGGCTCTTGTGGCTTCTTAAAAAAGGACAGCCTTGGCCTTTTTTCCCTTGAGATTCCACATATTCAGAACAATAGTGACTAAGACTTTGGAACTGAGCCTTCATTTTTCATTTGACCAATGACAGCAACCCACCATAAGCACTATGCATAGCATGGAACAAACACGCCATGCATATTTGGCAAAGGAGATCCTGTTTCACATGGAAATGAGCAACATCTGACAATGTACTTTAGAGACAATATCTCCCTGACAGAATTTAATTCTACAGGGTATGGAAAGAAAAAGTAACTTCTTTCTGCACCGATTCTTTTCCCCCTATATTTTCCTAGTAACCCAGTGGACAAATGTGAGCAAGCTTAACTTCAGCATGTCTGTAAAGTATGAGATTGAAAAAGAAGTTTGGATGAGCAAAGCATTTTTTATTTTGGTTTATCTTGGTTTCTAGATTTTTGGATAAGACTTGAGATGCGCTCTCACTCAGGAGAAAGCACTGACAAACTGTAGTTCATACTCACAGAGAAAATCAGAAAACCTATACCCTGCAGGTAAATCCACTCTGCCAATCACCTAAAACCACAGGAAACGTAAAACTTCAAAATAAATATTTTCAATACTTTTTTTTCTTGAGGTAACTTACACCATGTCTTGCTAGAAGCTGCTGTGGTCTCATTAGATCCCTTTCAGTACTGAGAGTCGATGGGGTGAGAGTCAGCAAACCCTATGTCAGGCCTCAGACCTTTTCTTCAGGGTATCAAATACTCACTACATCTTTACCTCCGAACAAAGCCTAGAAACAATCTCAGTGCAAGCTCTGCAATCCCCCCTTTCCTCTCCAAGGCCATACTTTGCCATTTAGTATTTTACTTTGTCCTTGAGCATAGCGAGCTTTCAGTCCACATGCATCTATCCAAGACAGTATGAATTAGATGTGTGCTCTGCTCCTCTGTTTGTACCCAGATGACATCACCTTCATTCTGTGCATGCACTCATTTCCTAATAACACTGAAGTTTTGTTTTACACTGGCACCATTTTTTTTCCCCAAAGAAGTTCTTAGTTGGTGCCGCCTGGTCTAAAGAAGTTAAGATGTAGTATCAGGGATTAGCAAAGATTGAGATGGGGGAAGCACAAGCTCACTAATTTCCACCTCCTACTCCTCTAGACAGCTTCTTTGCTTTTAATTCTCCTCCTCATACTGTCCCTCTTTTCAAGGGCTAACAACCAGACTGCAATATTAGCAAAGTTTCTTACTCCATCAATGCATTACCCACATGGAAAATTAATTCTAGTGGAAGGGAACACTTCCCCTTTGGTCTGAACCCTCTTTGAGGACACCAGTCTGTGCTCAGTGTAGCATAATTCCCACTGCATTTCAGAAGCTTTAACCATCCCTTCCTTAAGCATAAGGGGCTCTAGCGTTGGGACTGACTCTAGAAGCAGCAATGATTACAGTGCTGCCTGCAAATTTTGGAATAAACCTTGGTCCCAGAAAGATGTCATCAAACTGGCAAAGCTTCAGATAAAAGTAACAAAAGTAATCATGGGTTGCAAAGTTTGATTTATGAGGAAAGACTAAAAGGACTAAGTATGCATAAGCTTAGCCAACTGATGACTAAGGGAAAGTATGGTAAATGTCTACAAGTATTTGAAGGGTCCAAACACCATGGGAATAGGCCAGTGTGGGAAATTTATGTTCAGACTTTTCTTCCAATGTGTGCTGTTAAATTTTGTCTGCACTATTGTTAGGACTTTCCTAAACCTTATAGCTTTAAGACCTAGAGCTCTTCCTAAACAAAAGCAGAGAAAATGACCGCTAAGAACTCTTAGCTTGATTTATCTTTCTTCTCAGCTATTTGAATATTAATTTGTCTTAACTGAAGCGTTACCTTGTCTCATTAGTTAAACAAAAGAAGGGAAATTGAAAATCCTGCATAGGGAATAGGAAGGATATTCATGTTGAGGTATGAGGGAAGATGTGTGTGTAAAGCTACTTTATAAGGCCAAGAACATTTTTCTTTTAGGACTGGATCAACTTAAAATATCCAGCTATGTTAATAACGCATCATTGGGCCATTAAAGGAATGGCCAAACTTATTAGTAAAAGTAACATTCACTCCCTTTTTTTTCTAGTGTTGGCCTTGTTTACATAGGAAATCCGGGTGGTTTACAGTGTGCTAGTAACCTATTCTTAATTCCCTTTGTGACTATTTGGTTGTATTTAGGCAGCCTACCTCAATCTACTCCTCTGAGCTGCATCAGCAGCAAAGCTGGATGTGTTGCAGACATTGAGGAGAGTGCAGAGGACTAGATTAAGGTCACCTTCTGCCCTCAGTCTGAACTATTTAAGGATGCTCAGTTTGGAAGCTGCATTGTGATGTTAAAATGATGCTACCTGAACACCTTGCTAAAAGGTAAGGTAAACAGTTTAAAGGTGGTTCTTCACTGAAAAGACTTCTATACCAGAGCTCACAGCATCATACCATCAGTGTTTTGGATACACTTAAGCATGAAATTGCCAAACTAGAAAGGACAACTGCATCATATTGTTCTGATAAAATTGTATTAATCTGAGGCTTGTAAAGTCAACAGTGCTCAGTCTTTTGTTCTGGATAGCATTTTGCGTCAGCTTGCATGGGAAATCAGAAAAACAGTGAAACTCAAGTTCACTGAAGTGCTGAGGTTCCACCAGATGTGTCCACAGGTCACAGCAGTATATTTGCATGAAAGAAGGGAGCTTTGTTTCCAGAAGTGCAATCTCTCAACTGCGCTGACAGAGTTTTGGATTAGATTTTTCCCCACTTTGGGAAGGCCAAAGATGGCCTGCAGCTTGGGAATTGAACGACAATGCTTTAATTCCTCACCCGGATGTTACCTATAGAGCACAGCACTATGTAAGGAGAGTCACCACACCTTGCACTAATTATGTAGCTAGCTTTCCTAAAACATACAAACACATAATAGAAGAATTAAACTGCAAATGTTTCTTATTAAGATGTACAGAGCTAAGCAAGGGCTGAGTTAAACCTCTACTCAATAAACAACCACTGTAATGGAAAATCCTCACTCTCTATGAAACATGGTCATTAAATGAGTAGTACAGCTATGCACTGAGTTTGAGTCTCAGAACAAAAGTAATTAATTTACATTCAAATACTTGCTGCAGTGTTATCTCAGAAAGAAGTGATGCTTTTCAATGTGAATTAATGAAGCTTGCCTCTATTTTTCTGTGATCTCCTAAAAAGCTAGTAATCATTATAAATAGAGTTATAACATTTATTTACTTCAATGAGATTTCTTTTCCTTGAGTATATTTGTGATTTGAATGAAATTTAGAGATGTTAAAAACTAATACTTAGGAATATGGCATCAGTGTGAATAAGTCATGAGAAGGGAAAATTGCAATTAACTTACAGCTGTGCTGTAGTAAGCGGTGACTAGGTCATCCTGCACAAGCATGTTTATTCTGTGTCAGTAATTGGATGGGAGTCCTCATGTGAAAACCTGCTGATGTAGGAAATTCAGCTGATACCATACTTCCTCATGAGTCAATACTGAACCACTGAACCAGCACAGTGGATGGCAGGAGGTGGTGACTTGAAGGCAAAACAAATCGAAACCCGAATTCCTAGAGGTCATTTAAAACCTCAGGTTTGTTCCTATTTTGCTTTTTGTTACTCTATGTTCACAGGAAATATCAGCTGAATATTACATTGCCTTTATTTGAATCCATTAGTGAATCTTTCAGCCAGTCTCTCTGTAAAGCACTACTGTGCATTCTGTTTTATAAATTGCAATTCTGAATAGCTGTCCACTTTCATTCATTTTGCTCAGAGCACTTGTAAACCTTCTGATCTCCAATCTACCCTTTCCAGAGTCCTCAAAATGCAAAATACCCAAAGTAAACTGCAATTTACTGGGACAAGTTTATTTGCAGGTAAGTGAGCATTCATGTAAATAACCATATCTTAGCTCTTTAGGGTAATAATACAGAGGCTTTGCCAGAGGGACAGTCATTTTGTGTATTAAGATTTAGAATGTCAGAGGTACCTCAACATTTGGAACAATGATAGCCTCCTCCCTTCTCCAGTTTTTCTCCTCTTCCCTTGCCCTCCCTTCCCTTCTCCTGTGCCTCTCAAAATTAAACCAAATATTACTTTTGGATGCCCAATCATAATTCCCTGGAAGATCTTCTATCTATTGCATTTTGAATCCTCAAGGTTTGCACTCTTCATCCTTCTTTCTGTTGCACTGCCGGAGTGCAGCAGGTTTTTCAGAGGCTTCCTCTAAGCCTACTGCATGGCTAACTACAAAGGTATAATTAACTATGTGCCACATTTTCCAGGAGAGTATTGAATGTTGCGCTCATCTGTGGAGTAATTAAGGTTCACACTCAATAAATATTTCAAACTATTTAAGTAACTGTGTGATAGGCAGGGAAAGTTAAGTATTGGCATGAGTTGCCATCTAATGAACTTCAAGAGGTGTCAAAAGATAACTAGAGCAGCTCCGTTGACTAGGGGATGAAGCAGTAGGTGCTGCAGTTGTGGTCATGTCAGATCAGAGCACTCAGTAACAACGTTGAACAGTTGGAGCACTTGTGCAGCTATGCCCTGGCAGAAGGTGCAGATCCCCCTTTCTCCTCTGCTTCCACATAGTAATGTAGGTCCCCAAAAGGCTCCCAGGAAAAGTGATATCATAGAATCACAGAATAGTTTGGGTTGGAAAGGACATTAAGATCATCCAGTTCCAACCTCCCCTGCCATGGGTAGGGACATCTCACACTAGACCATGTCACCCAAGGCTCTGTCCAACCTGGCCTTGAACACTGCCAGCATCAAACTTCCCCTGTTTAAGTTTAAAATGTAAAGTAACAGAAGCACAAGGAAAGGAGCCTGAAACCCTTCCCAGTGCTGATGTCACCCCAGATATCTATACAAGGCTCCTGGATGTGTGGCTATATCTCATTTAGTATTTTAGGGTATCATAAAACTACACTAAGCACTACTACCATGTGGTACTAAAAATCCAATGTCTTGTGAAATCACAATCCACAAACAAAATACTATGTAGTACCCTTGTACAGGCAACACTTTCCCCAGCTGAGTCATCCACAAATATGTAAGAAACTGAAAAGATACAAGTATTTCTCTAAGGGGTATCAATATATTACCTACACAGTGGTACACGCAGAACATCTCTGAAGACAACCTGTGCCATCAGTCTGCCATTCAACCAAATGAGCCTTTGCATATTGACGTTATATAATCACCTCCAGTAAACAACTAATAAAAATGTCAAATAATTGAGAATTCATAAATAAAAATACGAATTCCTAATGAATTATGAGAATATTAGGGGATTTTGAGTCTCAAAATTTTCATTAGATTTAGGCACAAAATACCTTATTCTTAAAACAGATTTTCCAGTTTACCTTAGTTTGGTCTTTAGTGCATCTGCAATATAAATGCTCCACATCTAATCTCAGTTTGCTTCCACAGCGTTTCCACTCTCATAGGTATTAACTTTCACACATATCACATCATTTATAATGCATATTTTCATTTTATAATGGCTCCTTTCATAAGGGCTTTGAAAATTGATAGAGACATCCAGCATTGATCATAATACAAGCACATGCCTAGAGTAAGAAACACCACACAAATGTTTTTCAAGTTAAACAGTGCGAAGGTCCCCTGAAGTCCTTCACTCCTTCACTCCAGGTTACAAGCTTCATCATGAAGAGAGCCTGTTACCTCAAATTCAGTGCAGTACAAACTACACTTCTCTGTGTTAAAACATAGAGCTTGCCAGTTGTTCCCCACCTGAGCTCTGGAGGAGGTGGGACACACAACATTACCTGTATGAATGACATCTAGGAGCTGGGGCTGTTATAAATTCAGGCTCAATTACTGGAAACCAGTCCTAAAATGTCTGCAGCCCAAGTGGCCAGAACCCACTGTGATTGTTGAATAAAAAATAGTGGAAAAAATGTCATCCCTCAAACAAATCCAGACAAGCAGTTTCAGAAGGAAAAGAATGTTTGGATTAATGTAAGCGCTCTGTTCAAACAAAACCGCACCCATGTTTAAATCTCTCATTTCTGTTTACAAGAGAACAAGGTGGCAGATGAAGGTTTGCTACTTAACATTCCAGAATACTTTTTTCCTTAGCAATTGTTTCAATGTATCCTTGTTAAACAAAGAATGAACAGGCTCAAACAAAAGTGGAATAATTTACTTTCTGCTGCTTTTGATAGGCATGAATGAATAATGCTTTTAACTCTATGACATTCAAAAGAAAAGGTTAAAGAAACGAAGATACATTAAGATAAGAAAAAAAATGAAAACACTAAAGGATGGCCTCCAAATGGAAGACTCTGACTAGGCTGGCTTTCAAAACTACCAGCCTGTGACCACAAAAGAAATCTCATACTCTGCGATAAAAACAACTTCAGGAGGGGAAAGAAAACAAAAATTTATGCAGCTGGGCATGAACCATCAATTTGGATGTGCAAGCACTGAGCCATATTGCTGTGACTGAACAGGCAAAGAATACCCAAACTAAGATAAACATATCAAGTGCTTGCTTTAAGGAGCTGAAGGCCTAAATCATAAAAGGTATTCAAGTATTAAAAAGACTTATCAAGATTTTTAAAGGTGTCCATAAACCCAACTACCTTAAGGAAAACAAAACAAAAACAAAACAACAGGTCATGTAGAGCATTGGGAACCAGCAGGTAAGGAATGCATTAAAGTGTGCCACACAACGGTGATGTCTTAGGTCCTGGAAACTGAGGGCTTAAGTTGTCCAAAGTATGGAAGTTTGCTCCTGGACACTTACATTTAAGCCCCTGCACAATAAAAGGATCCTTTTGACAAAATGTCCCAAGATTACGGTCTTTTTCAAATGCAACAAGAGCACAAAGTAATCCTATTTGGTAATTACATTAAGGCTTTGTCTTCACAGAATATAACAACTTACACAAATTAGGGACTTACAGAGGTCTTCAAAGCAGGACCAACTTCAAAACTAGACTGCGTTCCTCAAGGCCTTGTCCAGCTAAGTTTTGCACGCCTCCAGGGATGGAGAATACACAGCCTCTTGGGCATCCTGTTCCAGTGTACTACTCTGCCAGAAGGGAACTTTTCCCTCATATCTAACTGTAATTTCCCTTCCTGCAACTTCTTGGCCTTCCAGTGCCTAATTCTGAGAAGGCTATAACCCCTATACTACAAAGGTGGGCTGCTGACTTACGTTCAGCTCTATCAGGACCATCAGGTACTTTTCTGCAGAACTGTCCCCCCACCTTCTGCTGATGAATGACATCATTCTGTCACCAGTGCAGGAATCCTCATCTGCTTCTGCAGAAGACCATGTCAACCCATTCCTCCAGCCTTGGCCAGGCCCCTCTGAATGGAGACTCTGCTCACCTGAGCATCAATTGCTGTTCCCCCAAGTTTGTGTCATCTGCAGATGCAGCGAGGATGTAATTCCTCTTCTTCATCCAGACTGTATAATCCAAACTGCTTTGTTGCTCTGCAACATTATCTGAATTAACTTGTTCTTCACCATTTCCCATTAAAATAGCTCATGGTAATGCTGCTCCACTCATCTAACATTAGAACAAACAGCACTGTGGTAGACAGAAACTTCTAAAAATGTTCCTGTGCCAAATCTTTATTTAGTGTAAATTCCTTACAATTCTAATCAGCGTTAATACTAAATTAAGACCTAGGCTATTATTTCAATATCCAGAGTACCAGTAATGCATTTAAAATCATTTAAAAAGTCATTTATTGTAACTAGTTCTCAATGCTGCATGTATTAATTCACTGCCGGCATAAACATCTCCTGGGGGAGCATGAGGAACTGGGTACTTCTACCGCACTGTTGAGTTAGAATGAGCAAACAAAAACATGTTTCCATGCTTGGATATATGTGCTTTTGAAGAAAGAATTTCTACTATTTGAATGTATTTATTACCAGTTGAGCCTTCCTAATCTCTAGATACTTCTTGGGCTTAGAAAAATATGCATTTTTACAAGAAAATATTTTTTATAATCCTTAAAATAAATTTCTTACACAACAAGCATAATCTAAAAAATACTCTCAATGGGAGCAAAGTCAGGAAAACACTACCACCCATTACACCCCACCCTCCTGCAGTCCTTGACCATTAGCCAAGGCCTTCATTGCAGCCTCCCTGAATTTGACCCGAAGAGCTAATACCATTTACTTGAGTTCACTTTTCATGACAGAAACACTCAATATAGGAGACTTCCCCTGGAAATGGGAATCCGAGACAAACAACAGCGCCTTTTCCATGACATCTATGCTGGATCATTCAAAGTTCACAACAAAGTCTGTTGCACAAACAGGAGCCTGCTTCAAGTCAACTTGCAAGAGTTAAATAAATCTAACTTACTCAGATTTAGTCACCTTACTGCTCTTAAATAGACCAGGGAATCAGAAACATCACATGTGAGTTATTCTAATCATACTGAACACTGTAAGACTGCTTTCAGGTTTGACAGTCAGTACAAAACATGACAGTTCTAGGTCTGACACCACCTGTACCCTCTCCACAAACATCACACCCAGGAGCTTGTTCTGATTTGAAACAGTGGGAGCAAATTGATCAGAATAAAGCCGGAATACTCAAACACAGGTTTTTTTTTGCTTTGTTCTAATTTCCTAGACAAATCACTCTACAGTCTGGATATTGGCTTAGCAGCGCTATCGCTTTTACCACTTCTGTAGGCACAGTCCAGCCCTTTCACAAGTGACATGGCTGTGCCAGATGGAAACAGACCAGCTGGCAACCAACTCTGCTCAGAGAGAGCACTTGCCTGCTACAGATCCGTGAGCATCAAGTCATACTCTCCAGTGAATGTGAAAGGAGCTCTAGAAAAGGTGATATCTAAACTTAGTATCTGCTTCCGGTATTCCTGGTGTTGCCTCAAAAGCTTGAAGACACCAAGATATGCCAGGTATGTCCCTCTATTAACAGATGGGGTGTGTGTGTTTTTAATCCTGGTATGATCCTATGCAAAACTATAAACCCGTAACATCATGGGCTCCCTGAGTCCTGGGTCTCACACAAGCCTGAAATCGGCTGAATGCACAAGTCAGCAACCAAGTTACAATCTTTTTTTTCTTCTGCCACGAGAGAAAATAATGATAAACTGCTTTTCTATGCAAAGCTACTTATTTCCAGCAATTCTGTAATTCAGAAGGAAGGGATGATGAGGAGGGAAGAAGCCAGGAGGGAAGAGAACAGTTTGTGCCTGTCACTCAGCTCTGCATATGTTCAAATGTGTAGATGAGCTGCTGCCTCTGTTTTTTCCAGTAGCTATAATCCTATTAAAACACTGCTAATTTAATTGTCTAAAAAACTACCAATCCCTAATAAATGTAAGATCATCCACAAAGTTGTCCTTCCTGCAGATGCACATGTTTAACATAGTGCAGTGATCAGCAGGATCAGTGTGGTGCCCTTACCGCTTTTCTAGTGCAGGTTTGAAGCAGATCTTGTTTATTGTTCTTATCTTGCAAAAATCTCTGAGAGATCTTTGAAGTGGTTGGGCTTCTTGAGCCATCAGACACCTGGTGAGAGGCAGCCTGAGCATCTCTGATGTTAAGCAAACACTGATCCCAGCTGAGGACAGTGAATGAGTTACAGATCATGGCAGCCAGGACAGGCACAATCCATCCAAAGCAAACTATATGTTGCCTTAAAAAAAGCAATTTAGAGCTTCATTTTTGACTCAGACCAGTCTGATGTGTTTAAACAAAACTCTGTCCTTTAGTACATACACATACATAAATATGTGTAAAAAGGATCCTTTATAGGATGTGTACAGATGAGTATTCCTCCAACTCCCTGCTCCTTTTTCTGGACTTATGCTTTTTATTATTGATATCATGACTTGCTATACCCCAGGCTTAAAACAGCACATGTTTGAGGCTATTTTTTTATCTCAATCAATACCACTTCTTGGGTAGTCAAGTGACAAGCACACTGAAGTGGTTAAGAACATAACACCTTTTCTAAAATATACCATGTGTATAAAAATTTGGCAAATTATCTTTTTAAAATGAGGAACTTTCTGCTACTTCAGAGTTTTTCTACTTTACTTTCACATTAAAGGTTGTCTTTTTTTTCTTGTCGTATTATCAAGTTAAAAATACAATAAATTTATTTAAATATGTATCTTCCCAAAAGTCCAGTACTGTTATCACATAATTTTCGTTGAATTGTCTTTTCTTCTGGATAATAATTCACACAAAGATACGTTAGATTAATAATTTAGGTGAGTCCTGCCACTACTCAGTCAAAAAAATCAACCTCATGAATTTTCCCTGAAGATCAACTTCAGGATTTTGCCTCCAGAAACTAATCTTTCCTTTATGATAAAAAGTACCTGCATTTTTTCAGCTTATCCCACAATTCTTTGAGAGAGATGGATGCTAAAGCAAATCTGTGGATTACACAGCCAAAGGAGAGGCTGAATAAGACAATGCACAAGAAACATAGTTCCATGTATTTGCAAGATAAATGGAGGG
The DNA here is from genome assembly GCA_024733675.1 of Psilopsiagon aymara. Lineage (NCBI taxonomy): Eukaryota > Metazoa > Chordata > Aves > Psittaciformes > Psittacidae > Psilopsiagon > Psilopsiagon aymara. Next base: position 77,829 of record JANRGW010032937.1, on the reverse strand, counting down.
TTTTTTGTAATACTCATGTTATTGTAGGATGATGATTTTATATGAACTAAAAACCCAAGTTTTCACCCATCCCATTCCAACTTTCAATATCTTATATCATCATCTAAAACTAATGGGATCTTTGTGAAACACCATGTGATCAGATATTCACCAGGTTTTTGGCTATTCTTTTTTAATTAAATTGCCTACATACTAATATTTTGAAATACAATATAACACATAATGTTATCCCTCTCTTCTCTCTTCTTTTGTTGCTATTACTTGGGCACAGGAGTACCTAAGATGGCAAACAGACAGGACAAAGACTCTCAAAGCCATTAAGCAAGTATCGTTCCTACCTCCAGCCTGGTCCTGTCCACATCTTTAGGCAATTTCACACGAACTCGGTTTGTTACAATAAGTGTTTCATAAGGATAAATCTGTTAAAAAGACAAGAGCATATGAACTCCAGCCATATCTGATTCTGATGTGTGGAAATGACAGTGGGGGGAACTTACTAATTTAAATGGTACATTCCTGCATCTCAATTTGGTGATACACTAGGACAAAATTAACAAAATAAATAAAATAAAATGAAATAAATAAAATAAAATAAAATGAAATAAAATAAAATAGGAACACATGTAACCTTGCTAGGAAGTGCTGAATCTGATTGTTCTTCCAGTGGTGGAAAAGCCCTTCTTACCTTGTATTCTGCAAGAGAATGAGAACAGGTTCACAGTTTAGAATTTATAAGCTTCTTTTGAAGTCACTGCAATGAACATTTATGTACATCAGCAATTTGCTATGCTAATACATTTCTCCCTTTTCAATAGTTGTTGGATAAATGCATGCCCAGTAAGCATTTGATCCCCATGCTCTGAATGCCTATTGCTGAAGCAATAGTCCTTGTCCTTGAAATCAAAGGCTTATTAAAAGAAAATCCATCCCCCGATGCTATTGAGTTACACAGTATGTCTGGCAAAATTGGGAATTTCTATTTACACAAGACTTTTGTGGAGTGTTAAGTCAATCTGTCACCCAAAATTCCTGCCCTTATTGCTCTTTAATGAAAATAGTTAAAATATTTGGATTATTAAAGACATGTCAGTTTGAGAACATATATGAAAACCATTGAGTAAATAAAATATTTCAAGATACCAACGTACTGCACTTTGGCTGACTTCACTTTTCTTCATGATAGTGAAGAAAAGATGATTTGGGGGTGTGGGGACAATGACTCCTGGATCTAAACTAGTACAAGAGTATTCTAATAAGATCAGTATATGACTATGTATGATATGACTACCACAAGGTCATCTATTTACAACACTGATTAAATGCAGTAAGATAGCCAATATTTTCATAGACATTTTTATGGTCTGAAATGAAATTAGCGATAAGCCTATTTTTAAAAATCTGTACCTCTAACTCTTCAAACATAGAGACAAAGAATTGTATCAACACAGAGGCATAAAGTGAAGAATTAAGAGTAAGATTTTAAAAATGAGATTAAGTGTCTTGGAAACAAAATCCTACTCTTCCTCATTAGCATATACATATTCCTCAATTGCCCAGCTCTATTGAAAATTCCAACCCAAGTTCCCTATTAAGTTCATAGTCCATTTAAACTGTAATAAAAGAAATGAATGCAAATAAATTCTGCTTTCTGAATTCTGTACATTGTAACCTCACTGTAGCACAACCAAGAAGCAGAGCAGACATATTTTTTTAACTGTGTCTTGAAGGGGGGAGTGATTGTCTCAGACTTCCTCCTCTCTTTGATACAAGACCACCACCACAGGGGCTGTTGCACATTTTGAGGGCACTGGGATTGATTCAGCATGGTTGCACCACTGGGTGGTGCAAGACTTCAGTCAGGCCTTTATGTTTGGTTAGATAAAAGAAAGATTCTCCGTGATAAACATGATACTGAGCTGGCCTCTGTCTTGTCATTATTACAACCTCAGAATAGAATCCTTTATAGCAATATGTTAAAAGCATCCTCAAAAGAAGAAAACAAGAAGTGGAAATGATATTGCCATGTACCTTTCATGCCCCAGCTTGCCTCCTGGTCCGTTTCGTATTGGCCCATATTTTCAGGCTGAAGGAGAAAGAAAGAAGCAGCGTAGCAGCAAAACAACAACAAAACCACTCTGCACATTGTTGAAAGTAGAAAAGAAAACCAGCTGGTACTACGCAATCAGAATACTGACACTTGTGAAAGAAAAAGAATCAAGTCTCATTCAAACTTGACCTAATTGTTCCCATAAATTAAGATTGAAATTGTCACATGCCTTTCCCTGTGATGCAGATGTCTTGCTGCCATCATCACAAACCACTTATGCTGCACTGAAGCTTGCATCATTCTGCAGTCGGCCTTCACACTGCTGATGCCAGTAAGATCAGGGAGAACTGCATGTATGTGCTATAGCTTTGAGTGACCCACTGTCTTTTTTCTTGTTGGCTAATGCGATGGTGACAAACATTACAGGAGAGCAGAAAAGCACTACTATATGATTTTTTAACTTGAGTGCCATTTTTGCCTGTTAGGGTATCACCAGTGTGCACAGCTATGCCTGCAATAACCTCAAGGCTCCTTATTGTTTGGTTTTGGTTTACTTTGTTATGCAGCACCGGGCTGGCTGATTAAAAAATAACAAACCACAAAAGCTGGTATGAACCTGCAATCCAAACAGAGGACATCCATTCTAAGAAAAATTTTGGCCTCCAGGATTTAACCATGATCAACCTTTTCAACTTTTCTATTTTCAGCTCTGAGTTTGGATGCTTAGGCGGGACAAATGCTGCCATCTGCTGCCTTCATATTATATTGCATGGCATCCGACCACAATTATGGCCAACTCCACTACTGACGGTTTACTTCGGCTGTTAGAAGACTTCTGATGACTTCGGTGCCTTCCCAGGGCGGTGGCTGGGTGCAGGTCGGTCCCTCACTCACTTCAGGTTATTGGGAGCTGTTATTCTGAAAAGTCAGTAAAACGCTGTTCATTCAGGTCAGGTTTACCTAGACCCCTCCAAATTCCTAAATCACATTTGATCAAGTTGCAGTACCACAGGTTCCTCAAGAGAGGAATTCAAGCAATCAGGTACTGAGGCAATGAAGGCACAATTAACCTTGTAATATTAACTCAAAGGGATGGACATTTCAGCAGCTACTGAAAAATAACTACTCTCTGACAGTTGCTTTCTCACAGCTCCTTCCAATGATCTGCAGTTTAACTCTTGTAACTAGGGAACTTTAATCCTGCTCATGTACTTTTATAGCTTTCACATCTTCCTTTGGAGAAAGGAGGGAATTAGAACGAGGCCCTGTTGATGCAATTTAGACACAAATCAATCTTCAAAATGTAAGTGCACATGCATCTATGTACAGATAGCTTATCACTATTAACCACAATGGATTTGTGCTTAAATATATATGCCACAACTGAGAACCCACAATGCCAGACTGCATAAAGACTGCAGTGCCAAAGACGTCTTTTTCCTAAAGACATACAAAAACTATGAAAAAGGATTAGAAATAAAATGCCTAGTCTGATTGGATCATAGTTTTGTTATGTATTTTGCTTTCTAGATTGCTGTCTGCCATTTTCCTTATACTGCTCTCTCAATGCCTTAAAACATGACAACTCTGAGTGTATACACATATATATACACACACATGCATACCGGGAAAAATCAGAACAGATGGTTTCAGAAATGCAAGTAGGCTGCTCCACCTTTGCTCTAAGATAATTTCTTGCCTAATTACAGGCCTAGCCCTTTCTATCATTAATTCAAGCTATATTGTGATCTATAAATATTTGCAGCCTGTACATTTTGAACTTTGGTTTGGGAGGAGAATCAAGATTCCTAATGCTTATGATGGGCACAATTAAAAGGAGAAGCCTCAGTCTGTCCTACTCTTGCAGACAGACAAGGGTATGAATCTATCAGACAGGGCTGGCAGACAACACACCTTTGAAGTGTAGATTTTCAATTAGTTACTAGGCTGCCTACTTATGATACACTACTGCCTGAAGAATGCATTTAAATGTATACCTACCTGATGTAAGCCATTCTTTCCATAGCCAGGTAGAGAAGCAGATTTAGCATATGGAAATCCTGAAAAAGATAAAACATGCAGCTATATTTTTTGCAAGCGTTTTACAGCCTTCTAAGACACTGAATTCAAGAAAATCCAGAAACATCAACGACAAGATCAAAAAGTATTTTCTATTAACAAGGTGAGATATTACTGAGTAATGCTCATCTTTTCTCCATATTTAACATACATGAACATGTATGACAATGTCTATAAATAACAGCATGACAGGATGCACTCACCTTACTGGGCAGGACATGAAGAGAGTTGTGGGACTCATTTTATGAAAGCTTTATGCAGCTATACAATGCAAAGAAGATTTGAGAGTTTGTGTAATGTCTGCCCTCTAATTTGGTATTAAACCATAACTTGAAAATAGGATTAAAGGTACCATCATTTTAAAGTTACATCACTTTGGACCATCATGTATGTGGTCTGGTTTTGTTTCTTAAAAAAGAAGGGTTGGTATCCTCCCACTTTAAAAAATCCACAAAATTATTTAACTTTTGTTTTCTTTAAAACTTATTCTACTGCTTCAAGTAGAAAAAGGCAAAAATGAAGATATGACAATGGTTAAAGTGAATCAGTGAGAGTATAAACACTCTAGAGGATGCAAGTTTCAAGATAGACAAAATTGACAAAGTGGTGTTGCCATGAACAAACTGGATGTAATATGGTGATGAAACTGTGTGTGGCCACTACAAAACAACTGAAGAGCCATACTTTCAATACTGAGAATCTGAGAGTTTGGAAATACCTTTTGTCAGTGAAAAGACAAACGTGTTTCATATTAGCTTTTAGCTAATAAAAATAATGCTGTATGTGACAAGCTGAATCAGTTTAAATTAAACAGAAGATGAATAAACATGTGTGTGATAAACATTCTTGGTTCCAGCAGAGGATATTTTGATAAACTGATGCAAAGAGTTGTAGAAGTCACTTAGCTCAAAGAACTGAAAGTACAACACTTCTTTCTGTCAAAAGTGCTACCAATCTGTGTCCAAATGGGAATGCAGGAAAAGAATCCAGACCCCACTGGATTGATACATACCCTAAGGAGATTATTAGGAATAAGTATACAGAAAGAAAAACGCAAGATGGATCAGCAAAGAGCTCACAATGTGTTGAGATAAAGTAAGAACTGCCAGAAGTCAAGCTAACTTAAGCACTGAAAATGATATTAAAACAAATAGCAAAAGGTTCTCCAGCTATCCAAACAAAAAGAGTACAAGGAAAGAAGAAATGGAATTACTGGGAGTTACACTATGGCAGTATACAGCAGAAGTGAAAGGTAACCTAGGTACAGCTCCAGCCCTGAAAGAGTATTTCACCTTTGTTTTGAGGAACAAAAGGTAGAGTACTGGGTAAGGGGGCATGGGGAAGAGCTAACAGAGGAAGGGTATGCCAATGAATCACAGCTGTGATGTAAACAAAATTCAAAGCACTTAATGTATCTAAACAGGGAGCATTGAATTGCAAGTCTAATATCTGTTACCATCAGAGGACTGCAACTATAGTTTTTATATTTAAGAAGGAAAAAGAGGTAATAAGGAGCTACTAGTTTGCGCCCAACAGAAAACTTAAGGAAAGACTTAATAAAAACAATAAAGTAAACAGAAAATCAATTATATTCACACAGATTTTAGTTGGTTTGATGTAAGTTAAAGACACACTGACAGACTTTGTGGCAGCTTTCTTCAAGAGAAATGACTTCTGCACATCATAAATTTTATCAGATCTCATCTGGTGTGTTTTTACTGCAGTGTTTGGTATTTGACTGCACATGGAGCGCAGCATCATCTGGAGAAGATGGAGTTTATCAGAGGAACAGCAGAGTCAGTAAGGATATTATGAAATTAAAACAATGAATAGTGAGAACTCCGCAGAGCTGACAGAGAAGTGTCAGGATGGACTGTATTTGAGCTGAAATTACCTCATGCTTTAACTAATAACCTGGACACCAAAAATGTAATGAGCTAATAAACTTTCCTGTCTATAGAGTCACAAAGCACTGAGGCAGGAGAAGGACTGTAATATCATAAACAACTGGGATAACATTACTCACAAACTTGATCACAAGATGACCTTGAGTTGTTAATACAAGTGTTAAAAACAAAAGAAAAAAGCAAAAGTTTGACATGTCTGCCCTGATACATCACAGGTATGGAAAAGACAGTATTTTCAGGAAGAGACAACTGATCCTGGAGGAATCCTTTGCGCTGTTCTTGTTCATCTGTGTTCAAGTGGGCCAAATTAACTCCACCAGACCAGTGGCCTACAGGATAACTGGGGCAATGAAAGCTCATCACAGGAAAGGAAGTTGGATAAACTTTACTTATTTAAGCTAGTAAAAAGAAAATAATCTATAAAAGCAAGTGTTTTTTTAGAAACATAATCAACCACCAGCCTCTCAGGGGGTTTCCATGTCTGATACAGGGACATAGGGATGACTACTGAATTAGATAGATCACTTGGCTATTCCAATCTGGAAACTAAGAAACTTATCATTGCCTGCTATTTGAATGGCACTGACACCAGAGGGAAAAGAGTATAACAGTGTGAGGTAGAATAAACCTATGTGCAACGGAATCCCTGCTGCTGCCTGGAAGAAGATGCTGGTGTTGAGCACCAGCGCAGAGTTCAATTTCTTGGCCTCTTGTCTACACAGAATACGGGTGAGAAACAGTTTTGTTCTAAAATGCACCAAGGTAAAGCCCAGTTTGGAAGCAAATGGAGCTCACTCCAGCGGATTGCAGCTGACCTGCCTCCAGGCTGCCAGAGCTGAACCACTGCTGCAGGCACAAGAGACCTCGTGTGGCTGGCTGGAAGAAACCCCAGAAGTGAATGAAGCTGAAATAGCCCAAAACAAGCTGGCAAGACCCATCCACTCCAGTGAGAACTGTATTTCACTTAGCTTCTGCTTCCCATGAACTTACTTACAAAGCTAAACACTTTTTATTTTGCTTCTTCTTTTTTTTTTAATATAAAGGAAAAATACAATCCTGGAAGCCAACAACCACATACTGCTCATTATCACATCTAACCATTACCATAAATTTTCTGGAGTAACAGCCAAGATAAAACAATCTTGCCTTCTAATTAGACACTATCTGTACATCAGCTACTCTCTGCATGGATATGGCTCCTGCTTTTCCCAGTATGATATTGACTTTAATCTGGATATTCTGAGGTTGCCTCTCAGCACATCAGGGACACAGAACAACATAGGTTATACACCCTGCCTGTTTTCCTAAATATGTAACACTTAAAATAATTAAACATCTATATATACAGAAACAAAACACATTTACACAGGCAGATGTAAGGAGATACAAGCTCCACTTTAGATGCCTGCTAATTATACAAGCCTCACACTGATGGGCTTTGTTGCTAGATACATTCTTCTGGGCATACAGCTAATGAAATGTGGCCAAATATCTTCCAGAGCAGAATAAGCCTTCTCTGGTTTACTCAAGAGGCTGGACAGATGAATACAGGGTTGTTTGCACAGTATGCTTGGACACATAACCAGAGATTCACAGTCTGATGCCTGCTATCCTCCTCCACTTTGCCTGTAACCACTTGGCATCAAAACTATACCCCAAAAGTTTATTTTCTCTGATACTCACTGGCTATGCCACAGAGATGGGGCTGAATGTCAGAGTTCTCAACCATAAGTGCAAAACGCGGAGAAGCTACTACTCTTCATGGCCAACAAGGCATGTGACAGACTATAAATATTCAGAACTAAATAGGAAACACTAAGTAAAAAAGAGATTACATAGGATGCCTGTGAGTATTAAGACAGTCAGATGGCTGAATAAAATTATAAAGGAAAAGAAAAAAATAGGAATGCAAATATCAGGAAGACAAAACTTCTTCAATTTCATTTCTGTGTTGCTGCTAATAGGGTAACAGGGTCAATTTGCAGGAGGGATAGAGAAATCCTGCAAAGAGCAATGGAAAATGAATGATACAACTTATATGGCATCAACACAGAGGTTAATATTGACAACGACAGAGACGTGAACCACCTTTTGTATTTCTAGTTTTTATAGGTCCACATTCCCAAGGCAATAATCGTAATAAAAAAAAATAAAAACAAAAAACAACCATAAAGGAAATGCTGGTATAGAAGAGTGACATTGACATGGTACATTGCTCCTCTGTAACACAGTTCTTGGTTGCTACATAGTTCTCCCTACTTAAAATTTATGCACAAGGACTATTATAGAAAATATTAGATCAATAGAACTATAGAAAATAGGACTATAGAAAAGCATTAGATCAACTCCAGGAAGCTCCCAAACACATCCAGCATGTGCATTACAATGAAAGGTTTAGGTGTCCAGATGTTAGGTGTGTGGGGTAGTCAGACTTGGTTTCACCTGCTTGGGGAATCCTACAGTACACCTCGTGCACATGCATGTGACGTCTGGTGAGGATTAAGGAATGAAATCCCTTCAAGTTAGCCAGCAAGATGGATGATCCAAAATAACTTTTTATCTTGCGACAGACTTTGTACCATCTGCTTCCCCTGTTCCTTTCATGGCTAAGCCACAATTTCCTTAATATAAGCTGATGGAGCCAGCTATCATATTACCAAAATGGCCACAAGACTGACATCCTAGTTTTGCTGCCAGACATGCCTTGTATTGGATGCATTCTTTTGGAAAACTGCTTCCCTAACTTGTTTACCTCAGATGACCTGCTACAGCCATGTGGTGTAATGGAGGAAGCAGGGAGACGAATGGCCCAGATATCTGCTAAAATTTTTTAATCTATTTTTTTGTTGTTTATGTAATCTAAAAGTAAAATTCAGACCTGTTGCTGATGAACATTTCCTTCATCTCCTGACTTGCTGAAAAGTGGAGTAAGAAATGTGTAGACCACACTTTTGGTACTGACAGCTAGCTACAGGCATATGGTTTTCAGACCAGTATTTAGTAACAAAATTATCCCATTATTCCACTTGCAAGATTTCAGTGAACTTACAGGTATAACTATGAGCAATGATAAAAAATACCTATTCCATGTATAGCTATTTGGAGCAAAGTGTTCTTTATGCTTATCATGATACAGTAGAAATGGCTCTACTGATATTCAAAATCCATAACCTGTATCAAGAGTTACTGGCACAAGCCAACAATCTACCATCCTGTCTACTGAAAATAGATAGCACATAATAAATACGCACTTTTATGCATTAATGAGGGGCAGATTTTTAAAGAATGCCTGCTCTCCACAGAGACAATACAGCATTTGTACAAACAGTGCTGCTTCCTTCACTAACATGAAACTATAAGCAGCTTTACTATTGAAATCTGAAAGCACATAGTACTTACAAGCCACAGCAAATCAAACTAACAGAGGTGTAATTATGATAGAGATATGAAACATAAAGCCAACTGGAGAGCTGTGTGGACTAGGCTGTAGCAGGGTCACCTTCCCTTGCCACATTCCTACTTGACAGTGCTGGGGGATGAGGGGGTGCAGTACTTACTGGAGTAGCCGGCAGTCTCCTGTGCCCTCGGGAAGTTTTCTCTGTCGGCAGTCAGAGACAGGGACCTCGTGTCTGAATCTGGGGAGTTGGTTCTGGTTTCCATATCCCCTTTCAGAATAAGCCAACTGGTCTTCAGCTGGAAACAGCAAAAGCCTGTTTAACATCTGAATGAAGTTCTCCTACCTCACCTCTCTAGGAAATTGGTGAACTGACAGCATGTTTATGCTTAGTGCAACTTGTAGCATCCTTTATCAAATTATAAAAGTTGACTGTATCATGACTTAGACATCACAGCTACCAGAAACATTCAACTTCCAGCTAGGCTGAAGGTAGTTTCTCTGTTAATTAAGTTGACCATTGCGCCTCACTTTAGAAGATGCGGTCATTTTCTTGCAACTAATCTGCTGTTAATATTTTTCTTCTATGCTAAGATGCAACCCAAGTAAAAATTCACAAGCTTAACTGAATCACCAATGTATACACTGAGTGAAAATCCATGAGTTCATTGCTCTAAATCTCAATAACCCTACTCTCTTTACTGTAGGATGCATATTCTAAACCCTCTGAGTGAGAGATTAAGCTTTTCTTTATTTCCTTGGAAAGACCTAAAGTAGTAATGATTATTTCAGTCATGTGAAGGAATATGTTTACATATGAATATGTTTTAAAAAACACTTGCTTAAAAAAAGATTAAAAAACTATTTCTTTTTGTTCTTTCTCATCAATACCTTTTTGCTGTCCTGATCCATGCTTCCATCCTCCCCTTCTGATCTTCTTGCTGCTGGAAGATTAAGCTAATTTTAAAAATCAGAACATATGACATCTTTTTTTTTTTCTTTTCCGTTTTGAATGTTTCAAATGATTTTAAGACTTAATAATCATAATAGAAAGAAAGAAGGAAATAAGAAAAAAAATTTCTGGGCAGGAAATTTGATGTGTACAGTTATATTTTCACAGAATTATTTAAAATATCTTGAAATTATTATTCTAATACTCATCTTTCAGACGTGCACTGAATTTACACAATCTATTTCTGCTGGATTTCAAACCTACCTTTTTAGTAAGAAACTACGTTGAAGGAATGATTAATGGAAAAAACCATCATAATTTAGGGACAGATTTATATGGTCACTGCATACAGTGCAGTCATTTCCCTATTCTCCTGCATTACCATGACCATGAATGTACTTATGGTTACGTAGATATTTTGCGGTCTGCACAGCTGGGCCTTCTATGGAGGACAGGCAGTGATGGCAATTTGGTAATACTTCTTTATGAAATCAGCAAGAGAGACTGCGTCAGGCTTTAGAATTCACAGTTCTTTGACTAACCTCTTTTCTGACTATATTGCCCTCTTACAGTGACTTTCAACAACAACAACAAAATATTGCCAACATTTTACTGTTGGTTTGTTGTCTTGTAACTAACCATCTTGCTGAGAAGAAACTCAGCTGAAAACCTAAAAGCTATTCATTAGACAGCTCTCAACCATCAAATGTGTTTTCATTGCCTTTTACATCCCAAAGTATTCCAAACACTTAGGTACACCCCAGAAACTTGCAGAAAGGTTTTGTGCCAAATTTCAAATAATTTCAGATAAATTCACAAAATTTGGGTCCTTTGGATACCTTTGTATCTCTTAATGTTGTTTTGGGAAGAGTTTTAATGGTACAAAAATGGAGTAATGCAGTGATCTAGCACATTACGATGAGAACTCATCGTAACAAGGGATTGTTTGCAATGCCTGAATAAAAGGGCAACACAAGAGCCCCATGCAATGCAATGTAGCTAGAAAACATATTTATTAATAATAGAAATAGTAGGATAATAGCAAAGGGTCAGAACAGATTCTCAGAGGCAAAGGTGGGGAGATTAAATTGCACCATCAGAAGTGCTGCAACACAAGCAGCAAGTTGGGAACAACTCTGTTTTCCTCACAGCATGTAAGGAGAGGATCGGCCCTTTCTAAACAACATGGGCAAAAGCCCACCACCACAGGCATTTCAGTGCTGTTCTGCTTCATTTTCTGATGCCATCACACAGATCCAGACCTTAACTGGTTTTGCCGAAGAGATGATACTTAAGAAAAATGACAAATTCCAGTAAGGAAAAAAACCCCGCGGGTTAGAGGAGAAAATCTGCAACTGTAGATTTGGATTTTTCTTTCCCCCCACCCACAATTTATGGCAAAACAAAGCTGAGTCATAAAAGTTAAATTATGAACAAACTCAGGGTTTTCAGTGAGTTAATAGCATCCTGACAAAACCATTTTTCCAAGATGGCAAACTGTGTCCCTACATTGCAAGAAGTACTTAAACCTGGTTCACTGATGTTTTGGGAGGCTCCTGCACTCTTCACTTTCTGACCTCGGGTCTCACCCTGATTGCTTGTATACCCATTTTTCCACCACCTTTTTTCATTCTGGAAATGGGTGTTTACAATAGAAACACAGAAGCTGTAGCTACAGCAAATCTACTGGACACTCCCATAACTGAAACCTTTAAAGCCAAATGTTCTGGAAGAGCTCCTTGCAGTTTTTTTTGCAAAGAACATTTTTGTGCTTGTTTGCTCTAACTTGCTCTCTTCAATGAAGGAATGTTCTCTGGCTCCTTTTCAGCATGTCTTAGTTCAGTGTCCCATTAGCTTGAGGAGCTGAATCATCAGCTGCTCACGTGTTCATGCTTTAGCCAGGAGTACTTCCAGAACTAAAGGTAAGTTTTATTTATTGAGTTTATTTTTAATTTCTTTTTTACTGAAAGTTCACAGATTTTTGTTTGAGTAAATCAGGGCTTGCTCTTCAGCAGAAAAACAAGTGTGTATTTTCAATGTAACCTTTCAGACCATCTGTAATCTATAAATAAAGTTTAAAACATATATCCTTGTTAACCTACAGGAATTGCTGACTTGATAATTTAATTCTCAGCTCACTCCAGTGATTATGAGGAACAACTCCATCCAGCAGTGCAAAACTGACATAATCCAGACTTAGACTGCTTATCTGATAGATGCAAAATGAAAAAAAAAAAAATGCCTGGCCTGGAAGAAAAAAATGCTGCCACTTAGAATCCTCTTTTCAAACCAAAAAAGTCTATAAAATCAAATGATACAGCTGGGATACAGGACATTGGAGCCACATTGTCAGCTTGTGTAAATCAGTGAAGCTATGCTGATTTACACCAGATGACTGCAACTTTGCATTTGCTCATGATCCCTCCAAACACCACTACAATATGCAATTTTTTCCCTGGTCAGTAGCTTTTTTTTCTCAGCCTGAAGCTGCCTCAAGTGATTTGTGTATCTAAAGACAAGATGGAATTAGAGAGCTTGGGCAGACTATAAGGTCAAAATATGACAATAAATCAAGCACTAAACCAAACAGATCCTATCTTTTTGCCTGAGAGGTAACATTAGTTTGTTCAAGATTAGGATACTGTGAGCAGAAAATGTCTATCAAAGACCAACACCTAAAGTGTACTGAAATGTTACCAAGTCTTGCTTTGCTCAAAAACATACCCAGAAAAACCATAGAGGTTATCTAAATTCAGATGATCTGCATGTGCAGTTACTTCAGCATGAAGTACCAGTTACAGCGAACATGCACAGGCTGACTCACTCAGTTGGGAGACATTAGCTGACAATTTTCCTTCTTCTACTGCTGTATCAGAGCCAAAGTAGAACTTCATCCAAACCAGAAATAAACTGTTGTTTTCCATGAAAGACAGCATAAAGATGATAACTACCTGAAAGCATATTTTTTTAAAACTTCTCCACTTTTCAGGCACCTTTATTGCAGCAGTATCCCTACATATTTGTTTCCAAAGAATGGTGGAATTAATTTTGGGAAAATGAATTCCTATTACTAATCCTGTACCACAAAGCAAGATCATTGTCAAACATCACTGAGAACATAGTAGGCAGGCACTGACAGCAACACAGTGATGCTCATTAGTGAAATATTAATAGAAGAACACAGAGTTTCTATTTCTATTTTTCATATTTACTAGGGTCTTAAGTCAGATTCTCAGTTGCAGAAAATATCACGCATTTCTTTGTGCTGTTTAGAAACTCACACAGCAACCTTGTTGCTGGGTCCACCTCAGGTTTCCCAATCACATCTTGCTGATATTATCAGCTACTTAATTTGTTCCTAACTTCCACGGTGCGACTACATTTATTCTTGAAGTTTTACAGCTTAAAGAACTTGCAGATGAAAAGTGGGTACTTCATTTACACAGATTATCAATGACCATTTATTTCCTCAGCAATGTCGAAGTTAGAATTATTTTAAAAACCATAAGTATCCCAAGGCATGGTATGAAAACAGGAGAGCAACCTTCAACATTTACATGTTTTGTAGTATTTCACAAATGAGAAACCTGCTTTGAAACTAGAATAAACTCTAAATTACCAAGACAAATCAAATATCATTATCCCAGTTTTAGAGAACTTACTGAATCCTTGGACAGCATATTATACAAAATGCCATTTAATTTTCTCATTTCTTTTCTTCCTTTTCTACTTGAGATTATAGGGACATAATGAAATGCAAAGACTACACCAAATGAATTTGGAAGTCAATATGCATTTCGTTACAAAGGCATGTAGATAAAGCTGCAACAGAGAAGAGCAGACTGTACCATGCTGCTTGTAGATAGGAGGTTTCCTATAGATGTTATCTTTTACGCCAGTGTCTAAGGAAGAGGAAAGAGAAAGAAAAGAATAAAAGAGTAAGAAAGCAATTCAGACAATGCTGCTCATCTCCTTTCAACAACACTAAAAAGTACGAACACTCCACCAAAGACTTCAGCATTCATTCAGTGGTTTGTCATTCGCTGGTTATTACAAGAACGAAGTGTTTTCCGTCATCTTTATGTGTTTAAACCATTGTTTATACCTATCTATGCAGCACAACCCCTCCCAATTTTCTTAAAGTGATTCAAGACACCCTGAATGGTGTCAATTTGCCAGAACACAGGTGGCTACATCTGCAATGCCAATGTATATTTCATAGACAACAAAAGGAAACAGGCTATACTCACCACTACTTAAAATAAAACTCATATACAGGTACAACAGACTAGTATTATAGCCATGCTTGAAAAAGGAATTTCTCCATTAATTATTAAAACTGTATGCATTCAGATATAGACGTTTATATTTGAAATGCTCAATATTCTCACAGATTATCCTACAGTTTGCTTATATTTTTAATTGTATAACTAACTCAGCCTTCCAGGATTTTTTTAAAGCCCCCAGAGCCACAGTCTAGGGTTCCTCATATCACATTGTACAGACATCAGATTTACTTAGTATTACAGACCCGAGCAGATACAATTCCTAATTATGGTTTCTTTACAGAAACGTTAGCCCCTTAAGCTAAAAATAAATCACCTATTCCACTGAGCAGGTAGATGTTCTTAGCAGTCAAAAAGCTAAACAGTGTAGACATAAATCTAACGTGCTTGTTGACGGAATGTGACCTTGGAAACAGCACAGTACGTATGCAAAGACACAGCCACAGTGAGCCTCCTGGACATTTAAAGTCTCCCAGCTATTTTCAGTCTATGTTAATATAACTCTAATTCAGAGAGTAGATGGATAAGGAAAAAAACAAAACCAAAAACCCCTTCAGCCTTCCCTCCTGCACACAAATTCAATAGACCTATGCAGCCATGGCACTATAAATAATTGTACCTTTGTAGGCTTAATAACACTTGTCATTGTCTGCCTCCTCTAACTCTTACGTTTTTAACATCCACAAGCACACAGCTCTCTAACTTCTTTATTAGTTTATGAGACAAAGTTTAACAGGTAACAGATTTGCGCTTATCAGACATTTTCCTCTCTTGATATTTGAATTCCCAGATTAATGAAAAAAAAGATTATATTCAGAAGAGAATAAACAGGTGCCAGCAATTGAAGATCAAAAGCTAAGCAGTGCATGCCTACCTGGGATATGGAAATGTCTAGGAGCCTGCTGATAGACAGAAGGTGAAGATTTGCTGTCTGAGTACATGGATAAGCTTGGAGTGCTCCGACCACTTTCACTGCCTCCAAGGGGAAGAGCAAAGAAAGCAGATAAAAGAAAAAATGGAAAGCAAGTAGAGTATTTCAAGCATAAAAGCTTGTTCAGAATGACTTGTTAATCCAACAGTTTTAAATATATGACTTTTTTGAAGCCCATTATTTTTCAGCACAGTGTACTGGCTTAGTCTCCAAGCATCTTATCAATAATGAATATCTGAAAGATAGCATCGATTAAACTGCCCCACTCTGAAACTAAAACTTCTTTTTTAACAGCACTTCAACAAAGAAAATAAAATGCTAAAAACATTCCCAGCCTTGCAATGTGTTTTGCACAGCCTTAACTGAATAATCTATCAATCACATTTTTTAAATGATAATGCTATGGCTCATAGCCTGCCCTGAAACCAGTAATGAAATCATTCAGTGGTGTTTAAATTATCCCAGGGCAGGGCTAGACTAAAAAACAGATGTTCCAGTAAAGTCAAATATTCTTGCATATATCAGTGACAAAAACAGATGTTGAAATTTGGCTCTTAATTGCAAACTTTTTTTCCACAGGTAACATGCCACAGCTCTATTTATGCAAACAAGGTTGGATTATCAAGTCATAGATCTATAATGCCATAGTCACTTCACTAAATTTCAGGATATACAAAGGATTTATGCGTATTCATTTTTACACTTGTTTTGGCAAAGGCTCATTAGGTGCCACTTATTTCTTCCTAGCTTATTTCCCCGAAGCACACTCTATGGCATTATAGGGATGCTTGGCAAACAAAAAAGTAAAGCTCTACTTTTTTGGGACTTGTAAAATCCTATTAGTTTACAGCACTGTTAAGCAGCTGGAAGCCAAACATGACATTTATTCTAACATAAAATGGTTGTTAATTCACTGTTATTGTTTTAGTGTGGATGAAGCACAAATTTAATGGCTAGTAAAGATGCAATTATAGCAAGTTTTTTTGGGGGTAAAGAATGTGCAGCAGCTCAGGGATACTAGATCTGTAACTGAGTTCTGACTTCAGGGAAGGGAAGTTTTATAACCATAAAACTACTGTATTACCATAACTGTCTAGGCCATGCCCATGGAGGTGGAATCTGCCTCCGTTGACAAACAGTGGGTGCATGGTCAGCAAAGCCAGCCTTGAGATGCTCCAATGAAGTCAGCTGGGTAGTGCCACTGTGTCCAGCAGGAGCACAAACAGGCCATATGAGGTCAGAAGAATGTGCTGTGTATCTCATACAATAACTAACACCTTCTAAATTGTTTGCCTGATATTTTCACAGTTGGTGAAAAATTAAAGCTCTAAATCTTTTCAGCTGTTACCATCGCGTAGTCAATAACAGTGATTTCTCATTGAAAAAAATGTAATCTGAGCAGTTGAGAATTGAAATCACAACTGCACTTGCTGATAGACTCTGGTACTTCCAAATGGTAAGGGAAGAAGTATGGAATTACTAAAATCCTGATGCATCACCACCACCTTGCAGCCAAGTTGTCCTCAGATAAGGAAGCAGAGGATTACTCAGTTTCTTGATTCCTGCTTTGCTCTTGGAAGGAAAGAAGGAGTGACAGGTTTTCAATGTGCACTTATTAATTTCTTCTTTCTTTGTTGCTTGCTGCCCAGATGCTTGGCCATCCCAACCAGAAGAAGCCTCAGTTGCTCCCAGTTTGAATGCAAAGAGCAGTGGTAGGCACTTATTTAAGCAAACTAAACTTGTAATGTTACTACTGGAATCTTAAAATTTAAAAAGAAAAGGAAAGTTTTCAAGTGATTTTCACAGTGTATTAATTCCTCATTTACTTAATAAATTAGCATATTATTTAAAATGTATATTCATATATGATCTGCATGAATAATCACTCACTGAGCACCCCAAGGTGCTGGTATAGAACACAGCTAGAGTTCTTCAGGGATAGGACAGGTCAGCAAGAAATCAGAAGAAAGCATTGATTAAGAGGAATAAACTTCTAAGAGTACAGGATAGAAGCAGAAGTACCAGGAGATAGCAAATCTGCAAACTGCTTGATGCAAGGATCTTCTGTGTGAAGAGGTTTTCAAAGTCATCATATCCAACTTGCTCAAAAGGGAAGAATTAGAGTATGAAATGGGGAAAAAGGTTCACTCACACAAGCTGATGCTAATTTAAACTTTAATTCTGCCACTGATTTGGACAAACACTCTAGAGGAGTTATATTTCACATTTTCCATACAAAAATAAATATTGAATAACAAAGCAAACTGAAGACCCGTGTAGAAAGTTCATGTGATGGTACTGCTGACAGTCATTTCATCTAGCCTATAATTAAAATCTCTCAAATGAGATTTTGCCAAGAATCTCTCTCGTTCAAGATTTGCCTGCTATACACAGAACAAGAACTTCAAAGGTCTCAGAGAAATTACAGCTATCCCCAAAGAGTGATTTTTCAAACATTCGGGTTCTGTCTTGTGCCACAAGAAGCTGCAGGCTTTGATCTGCTCTGCTGGTGAGTACAGAGCAAGAAACAGAATCATGAACTCTTCCCTGGATTTTGTGTAACTTGGAAAGAATCTTACTTCGAACTTAAGTGTCGACCACAAAAACTTCCTTGTGTCTTTTGGCTGCTGACAGGGTAGGCAGCTCTTAACCTTGTGTTTATGGAGCCAACTGACCAGAGCTCAGACCATGCTCCCTTTTCAAGGGATTGTCAGGAAAAGTATAACATTGTTTATATCTCTTTCCCTGTCAGCTTTTATCTTATCTGGGAGGATGGGAAATTTGATAACAAGTTACATTAAAAGCTGTCTAAGTTCAGGACTGAACAACAAACAGATACCGCTGGCCTAATGAGGGAGATGTCAGTGCCTGCTCCTGAAACTGGATCCTTTAATATCTCTGCACATGGTGCATGAAGCAAGACAAAGGTTTTTGAAGTTTGATAACTAGTTCTTTTCAAGCTTTCAAAGCCACATAAATGTGCTTTGGAAGCTGCGCTCCTGCGCTAGAAAGGCAAGATACTTTCCACCACATTTTAAGTGAGTATTTTTCAGCAGGGCTCAGCACGGTTCAGTGACTCCATCACCTCAAGAGTTACACCAAGTATAGGTACTAGGAATATCACACTATATGACAGTGAACGGTGAAACTTACTTGAAGTGTGGTTTTCACAGAATTTACTCTGAAGACATTCCAAGACAAAAATCCTTAAAAGAGCATAACTAAATCACATGTCTGCATGATAAAGAACAGCTCACCCTAGTACACTTCATGGGAGCTTGACTACAGTGTACTGAAGAAAGAACAGGAAGTCAGTAATCATGCTTTTTTCACTGGAAAAATGATGAACCATGTAATTCTTTGGAAGAATATGACACAAACTCATTGAAATCAAAAGAAAGATTCTGCCTGGTCTAATTTCCCAAGGGAAATTAACATTTTCTGTCTCCAGGAAGCCTAAAGAAACATTTTTGATGCAACTATGGAGCGGTGGTTTTACAAAGATTACTTCCAGTATTATTAAGTGGTGCATTACTTTTGGATTTAATAATATTATTTTTTTTTTTTAATGAGTATGATTTCACTTTCTTAAAACTGAAAATAAGATAAAGGGGAAAAAATACAGTCTGCAACTCAGAGAAAGGAATTAAGAGACTTGAAGAGGATGGGGACAAATCTTCTGACTCCTTTTAGACTACAATATTAACTCAGTGTAATACAGGAGGTAATCTGTACACCTCTGCAGGGCTCAGGTTAGCTACACAGGAAAGTGATAACCAGGCTTGCCCGCCGCACAGGAGCACTGTGAGGAACTATAAGCTGCTGCTTGCAAAATACTTCAGCTCCTTGATAAAAAAAATGCTGTGGAATTGCAAAACGTAATTTTGATCACATTACTAATACTTGTTCGGGCACAGGGAGGTGCCACTAGAGGATTTCTTTCTCCAAACAGAAGCATTAAGTAATTGCTGCTGCTCTGAGCAACATCAGGTAGCACTGAACAGAAACTCTTTTTAACAGGAGTGCTGCTAAGCAACTACAAGCGGGCTTTCGAGTAAGAGCTTGCCATACACAGAAATCATGCACTGCAGCACACAAAAGTGGTTTTCCTTACTCAGTACATCAGGTTGGATAACATCATCCAAATTTAGAGAACAGAACAAATCAACCTGCTCAATAGTGCCTCAGAGAATACCAGGGTATGCGCCAGCCTTCCAGAAATGTGTGTGTGGGTGACTGCTTTGTGGTTGTGGGAAGGAGCTTTTCAGGTAGATTTTAAATGGAAAGAAATAGCTCAATTTTGTCAGCTTTTTTCTCTCAAATTTTCTCTCAGGGATCATATTTGGAAGACTCAAGCCTGATTCTGTTCCTGCTTATACCAGTGAAATTCATCTGAATGTAGGGAGAGATCTTTCTGGATGTGCTACGCCCCAATGAATATGCATCCATTATTTTTCCAAAGGCAACGAGTGCCTGCTATTCAGTTGAGTTTGCAAGTCTGGTTCCTGCATAGGGTCACTTTCTTTTCTGTAATGGTTACCACAGCAAGAACAGTTTTGCCTTATTACAACAAACAGTGCATGAGAGTCAAGAAAAAGGCATTGAAAATGTTTGCCATTCATGTCTCTGCCCCATTGATATTGTTACTAGAGAGGACAGACTCGAGGAAAGACACCTGGGGTAGCTGAATGTCTCCTCTTTCTGACATTTAACTAACTAGCTAAAAAATATAGCTTTTGCCTCAAAGGTTCATGGCATTCCCCTGTACTGTCTCATGAGAACATGGAGTTCATTCAAAGTTAATATCCACTGGAAAAAAAAAAAAGGCAAGGAGAATAGATTCAGTTACTATGGTTCAGGCACAGATTATTCCATAATCAGTGCAGCTTTATTGGTTTAACTGGCTTATCTGGCATATTTTCTGGTAATGCTACAAATAATATGAAGGATATCAAAATGTAGGTTAGAAAATTAGATAACTGATCATCCAGTGTTGGGTCCAATGTATAAGCTGGTTATAATGTTTATTTAGCGCCACCAAAATAAAGGTAAAGACTATACTTTAGAACAAACCAATTTCCAAATTATTCCCTCCCTCATTTTCATTATGGAAGCTAATTCCTTCCCTCCATCCCTTGGAAATACACTTAATGCTCACTGAAAAACAAAAAAAAAAGGCAAAAATAAGCCCCATACCCACTCAGTTCTTCAAATTTACACAATACATCCAGAAAGCACTTGCACAAAATTAAGACAAATTTTATCCAAGTGGAAGCCATGCTTGCACAGACATAAAAGTGAAACACATCTGAATAAGTCTACAGTATCACAGCACGGTTTTGCATTCCTGGACCTTACCTTTGAAGAAAGGGATGTAATGATGTCTGAATGTAGATGTAAGGCTTGGGTGTTGGGGCAGGGAGATGCAGCTACTGGTACCAAGACTCTGAGTACCAGCTGGGGGCAACAGAGAGTAAGTGAAAATAAACTATTTAGTTCACTTACTGAAAGCCACAAGTTACAATGCCATCCTTTTTTCCAGGAACATTTTCTTCCTGATGCTCAGAAAACATATAGCTTATATGTGAGACTTCATCTTTCTATAGTTATTGCTAAAAATAGCACAGTGGCTAAACGATGCATTTGGCCAA
The DNA here is from genome assembly GCA_024733675.1 of Psilopsiagon aymara. Lineage (NCBI taxonomy): Eukaryota > Metazoa > Chordata > Aves > Psittaciformes > Psittacidae > Psilopsiagon > Psilopsiagon aymara. The sequence goes on along the minus strand of JANRGW010032937.1, from coordinate 56,582 downwards.
GGGACATGGGCTTTCCACAGGCAGAAAGGGTATTATAGAAAACACTGATAATGTAATGCATCAGAAAATATTCCAGAAAAGGAACCATAAAAAGCATAGCTGCACTTGGGGGGAAATCTGCATACTCAAAAGCTGCAAGAGGGAATGATATATGCTCATAATGGATCTAATGAAATGAAATGGGGAGAGCCTTGTCTCTTCCGAGAACTGTGCTATGAGTGGGCCCAGTTCTCCCTGCTGTCAGGTGCACACTGGTAGGATGTAGCTCACAACACACCAGGGCACTCAAATGCATGGCTAATTTAAGCATCTGAAGAAACATCCTGAAGTTATTTGAGCTCTGAAAGCTAGACATGTGGTTAAGTACTTTGAAAAACACTCTCAAAAGTCATCTTTGTTTGCTTTGCTGTAATAATATCCTGATAACATATTTTGGCATTTACTAAAAGTGGCAATTACAATATCTATCTTCAAAATTTTCAATGAACCTGTAAACCATTAGAATTAATTTGGATTTTCTTTCATCTTTCCTCCTTGCTTTAACAATGCGCAGCTAAGCTTAAACTTGACATAGCTGCCCATACTTCCAGCGGAGACTAATCTTTCTGCTATTTAATAGATCTTTGATAGCCTCATTTCCACTTTGTCAAAGAATTCATCTCTCTATGTATATTATTTTTATATGTATATTATATATTCAATTCCTGTTTCCGCTATCCATAACATTTTCATTTCCACTGGAAAGATTAAGAGCTCACAATTTAAGGACTGGTTTATAATTACAATGTACTCCAAATGAAACTGAGACACTCAAAAAATAATATAAATGCTCTGTGTTCTCCATCCAAATGTCAGAGTGGAGAAAAATTAGAATGAATTTTGAGTAATATAGTTGATTATTCCCAAGGATAGAAATCTCTACACTGCCTAAATATGAATGGCTTAGGAAAGGGCCTCCCATGCAAAGACTGAAAGGAGGTGATCCCTCCTGTCTGTGACAAGAGTACTAACGTAGCTGCTACTACAGCCCAAAGCTGCAATAAACATTGCTGTAAGCTTCTCAACTAAAGCAACTTCTTCTTCAAAATCCAGCCAACAGAATCACTAGTCATTCTCCAGCTCTTGCATTGTGGAGAGGAGACACAGACCATGACATGCAGTACAAGAGGGGCTCATGAAGTTACTCAATCACCCTATTGGCTTTGTGAGCATTCACAACTATCATAACACACCTTGGAAGAGCTGGGGATTGAATGTGTAGCTTCAGGCAGGATGGGACCAGGATTAAGTTCTTTAAACTGTTCTATCTTCTGTTTACAGATACATAGAAACAAACTTTCTATATACTTGTTTTCATTTTCTTAGATGCTCGTTCCTGAAACACTTGCTCCTTTCTCCCCATGGGAGTCTCTGTTCACAGTAAACAAATTACTGTAAACCCACTATTCTACCTTGAACCCCTGTCATCCAGAGCCTACCTTACTTACAAAATAAGATAGAGTAGTAAAAAAATCTAGAGAATAAATAAAAGTGCTTTCCATTACCTGGTCTGCTGCAATGCTGAGGAGAATGAGAGGTTGGAGTGTAGCGACCATAGCCCAGTGAGCCAGCAGAGCTAGGACTTGACGTTCTGTACTGCTTGAAAGATCTGTCATCTTGGTCACCCTGAGAGGAAAAGAGGAAATGTATGTCATCAGGGAAGAGAAATACTCTCTGAAACAGACAGAATATATGATTTTGCATATTTCTGTGCCATGTAGATGGAAGTTGATAATATTTTAACGCTCCATGCAATCCCAATGAAATGAGGTGGCTTTCAGCTGTAAGGTCCTCCGCTGCAGTGTGACTGAAAGAGTTCTGCCAAATATCAGAGAATGGTCATGTTCCCAGGAAAGTCAGTTCATACATGAATTTAACATGACAACATAATTTGAAAAGAACAGAAGACTGCAGAAGTGTTGTCTCAGGACAGTATAATTCCCTGAACATACACGGGTGGAAGATGAGATCAGGTTAGTATGGTAGTACTATGGTCACTTTTGTACCCATATGAATGGATGTACAACGGTTACAGGCAACATGAAAATCAGCACTTGTTTGCTTGATTACATCAAAGAAATGACTGTGCTGTATAAATTTATCAGGGTAGTATATTACAACGTAGTCATTACTAGCTAGATAATTGATAGAAACACTCATATATAGCATTAGTATTAATACGGCAGCATTATGCAAAGCAAGTTGTACAAGCCATTTCCCACTAAACCCTTAGCTTTGACCACTCAAAATCTTATGGCCAGTCATACTCAAAAAAATGCTTCCCTTCTATTCTAGTAGGAGTGAGTGAAGACATGCAGGTGCTAGCCACTTGTAGTGAATACTTCAGGCATCTGCATGACTCTCACTGGACCATTTCAACATATAGGAGATCCTACTTAGCCCCATCATTACTATCAGGACAACTTAATTATATCCATCAATTTATCTTTAGGTAAACTTAGCTTTTCCAGGATTATCCTTGGCTCTATAGTGATGTAAACTGTTTTCCCATCATCGGTTTTTCTTCTCTTGCTCAGGTGTGCTCTGTCCCTGTCCACCTCACCCCACACTCACTGACTGCATTTTCAAAAGTGGAAAAATCAGTTTTATATAGTGGTGAGAAGCATCACTGCTTTAATATCAATTTCAGAAGGAATTATACAACACCCAGACCCCTCAAAAAACAGAGAACACCAGATGCTTTCCAAGCTTACAACGTTCTTTAGGCATTCTGCCACCAACTTCTCTATGCACAGTTTGAGATCCTTCCCTCCCAATGTAGCTGTGCTATTTAATACTCACTCAAACCCCTGCAAAGAGAGTTAGCAAGCAGTATAGCAATGTCTCTAGAAAGTCTTGTGATATTATTTAAATGACTGTTAACTAATTTTCTATGATGTGCCCAATTGCATGATACAGTGGATTTTTCCTCTAATAAAAATCCCTGCAACAGACCTGGTAAAAAGTTTGCAGATGATGATGTCTGGGCGCTGATCATAGACTCTTTACAGAAAGCAAGCAAGTATGGCAAAGCTGGATAACGTGGGAGCATTCACGTAACACAAATCATGACAGCACCAGCTTCCACACCAGTGTCACTTTTGGAATGTAACTGGCAGCTAATTTAAAGGGAATTATTACAATCTTCCAAACCACCAGGATTTGATATTGTTTCAGACCTTACCTTTTGTGTATTTTGTGTCTCTGGAAGGAACAATCAAGTGAAATCCAACATTAAATAAAGCACATTTTTATTTTTAAACCATCAATTAAATTACATCCCTATTGAACAAATTCTCTGTTTAATCAATGCATATAGTGATAGTTTGTGTTTTAAAATCCTCAACAGATATTTGCAATCCTCACTATTACAAAAAAATTGCGATACATAAAACTGAGATAATGGAGAAATTAGCCAGGCCTGTGATGTATAATTAAATTACTATCTGGGAAACTATGTGAAATGCTATCACTGCTTCCAAGGTGATGTTTCATGAAACAATGACTGGCTTTGATCACACATCAAAACACATGTAGAAGTTCAGGTGTGTGCAAATGATGTAACAGTATGTGTTAAATATCTCTTTGTGGAAAAAAATAAAAAGACAAAGAGAAAGCTATGCTGAACATTAATTCAAGTCAACCCATGCTGGCAGCTTATAATGTAAACATCAATCATATTTCCCAATGTAATTTATTTAGTAGAGCTTGAAGAAGTAACCACCATACAACCTTTATTTTGGAAAGCAGAAACATGGATGACAGTGGAGGTAGATGTACACAGATGACAATCCAGAAGCAAAGCACGTATTCAACACAAATAACACAGAAGAAAACAAACAAAACCCCATGCACTGTAGAATCAGGAAGCAAATCCCACATTTCAGATGCTGCTGATTATCAATATGACCAGGATTATGCATCACAAAATGGGTCAGAACAAGAGTACAAAGGCATAGGGGATTACCTCAGTAGGTGTTGGAGAGAGCAACTGAGGTGACTGCAAACAGCAACACACAACAAATTAGTGATACAAATTCATGCATGATGTTACTTGTGAGAGCTATTCTCAAAATATCAATATCCATGCGTCACGCATGATAACAGTTGGAAAAGCACCTGTCATTTAAGTTAGGGAAATTTTTGTTTTTAAGTAAGTAAATAAGGAATAATATACAAATAATTTCATAGGAAGATTTTGCTGATTACTGTAAAATCCTGGGGTCTAGTGAGGCCAGACCTCTTGCCACTGCTGTTCAGTCATTTTCCTTCAAAATTAAATACTACGTTTGGTTAGTTGAGCAAAGCAAATCTACTGAAACCATAGCGGCTGCAGGAGGTAGCCAGGATGTTGAAATTTGGAACACAAGAGTTTATTCCTGCACTGGTAATATCAAGGATATAAACATTTTGAGCAACATGAAAATGTGCAAGTTGGATTGCAAGCACAGCTCAAAACCACTTCAGAGTGGGTGCAATGCCTGAGTCCTCAACAGGAGGTGGGTGGGAGATTGTTTAGTCTACACACCCCTGCCAAGCTGAGATGTAAAGGGGCAGTTGAGGAGGGCAACAAACTATCAGTGCCCACGAGTTTTGAGACAGAAAGGAAGTGTTTATACTCCATAGGTTCCATAAGGCTAGGCAGCAGCTTTCAGTTTTGTGAAATCAGAAACCTAAACCTCGTTTAAATCCTTTACCAGATACAAACTTAATTCTTTTAGGATTCTTTTTTAGTAGATCCTTTTATAAAGGATCTAGTATGGTTCAGCATTGTACACAGAGGGCTTGGAAGGGAGTCTGCAAAACCTAACAAATGCGCAGCATTTTGTGTGCGGGTAGCACTGAGACTTTAGAGGTACTGATTAAGAGGTTATTATAAATATTATGGTTATTATTTATAGCATTTATTTCACTTAAAACTACAGAGAACAAATGAGATTTCCATTCTAGACCATGTATATCTTTCTAATATAACTAGCATATCTAAGAGGTTTGATTTGTAAAAATGCATCTAAAAGCATAGAAAAATTCAGAACTTCAGGTGAAAAGTAGTTATAGTTAGGGAAAAAAAGTTAACTTGCATGACAGGAGTTATATACAGATATGCTTCACAAAAAAAAACAGAATTAGTATTAGATTATGTTAAATTAAATTTCACTAGCACAAACTGCATCATATTAGCACTGTGTATGAATAGGCTGAAACGCATGCATGCCATGATGATGAACTTTGGTAAGGGACAGAAAGAAATCTATACTTGGAAAGTGATATCATTGCTGTGTTATGAAAATAACATGGTACACTTAAAAAAAAAAAAAAAAGAAGAAATCACAAAAGACATTTGGCTTCGCTTCTGATTTTTGCATTATAATTAGCAATGGCTCCTGTTTCCTACCGCATGCATGAACTCTTCTCAGAAAAAAATGTACTTTAATTACATGTCATCTGCTTAAAAAATGATCACAGAAAGGTCCACAGACTAAAAAGTGAAATGAACGTCATGCTTGCTTTCATGAAAGGCCTTATGAATGAATGGATGGCATGATTCAATTAACTGGAGTTATAAAAGTTGGTGGGGTTGTTTTCTTTCCTGAAATTATGTACATGATAATGATGCACATAAAATCTCAAATTCATAATAAAAAAAATACCCATGTTTCAGTACCTCCCCGTAACTATGCCTGTCATCTGAAGAGTAACTGATATATGGAGAATAGGAGATCATATCTGGGCGGTCAATGTTATAGATGGCTTTATTTTTAGGAAGAGCAGCCAAATCCCTGTAGTCAAGAATTTCATCTCCAAGCTTTGCCTAAGAAAAGGAGGAAAGAAAGCAATGAGAATAAGAAAGAATATGATCAGGATACAATGAGAAAAGACCAGATAAGCGTAGGTAGAAAAGTAATCGCAGAATTAAACCAATTTTTCTGTTTGTGCACGTTTAAATATATTTACTACACAATGCTAAATATTACTGTTTTCTTTTTCTATTCTGGTGCTTTCTACTTTTCTTTGCCATTCACATTTGATTAATAGGAGTAGCATAGCATTACTCCAGTTCTCTTGGTTATATCTCACTTATCGCTAGCTGGAGAAAGACATATGGGGAACAGATATTGTAGTATTTTTCAGGCAAAATATCCTTCATTTTAAAGTGGTTTTGGTGTGCAGGGTTCCCCTACCATAAGCAGCACTGAATAATCAACCCCATATTTCCAACATATACTCTCCAGATGCTGAAAAACGTTAGTTAGGTCTTTAATTTCTCCCATTCAGCTGTGTCCCAGAGCTTCACTTCCTTTCCTGACTATGTCTAAGTAGCCCTTAATTATGGGTCACAAACCAGCAGATGATGGATTTGCACCATGCTGGATTAGTAGGAAGAACATAGATGCCACTTAAGTAAAGTTCAAACCCTTTCATGACAGTCACACAGACAACAGAAGGAAACGGCTGTGTCACTCCCCATTTTCCTCTTACTACACTTATTCCAAAAGTATAATTATCAAAATGCCACTTTTGCACAGATTATCCTTAGGATAATAGTAACTTGCACCAAAACCATGTCCAGCACATACTGTCTGGCAGATACAACAAGTTGGCCACATGAGGAGTAGAGAAATGAGCAGTGTAATTGTCTCATTCCCAACTCAGGCTTTGCAGAAGATAAGAATTATAAGCTCTTTGTTGGCAAGAAGATGATGAGTGAATCTTGCTATTCTCTGGATATCTCTCTATAACCAGCTGTAAAACTGTAATAATGTTTTCCACATGCAAAAATATGAAAATATCCAGGATTTATGTGTGCAGTGATAATATTTCCTTCTTAGTATGAGCTAAGAAAAGCTCAATAGATTTTCCAGGGAAGTTTTCTATTAGGTTAATCATACAAAAAAAATAAGTGTGACAACTTTCATTTTTCCATTTTTTTAAAACAATGTACGAATTTGTGCAAATGTAAGCTATGTGCAAAAGAGGAAGATTCCTCTTAACTAAGAAAGTGGAACAAAGCTGCCATATCTATCACATATCCTCATCTTCAAAACTAATGAAAAAATGTCTTTTAATCAAATATGTGATTCTTCAGCTGTCTACAGATCTCACCTTCCACACAGCTAGTTCAACAAGTTAAAGAGCAATGAAATAGCCCCTTGATGGAAATAAATCCCTCCTTACTGAGAGTCAGTGGCAAGCTCTGATGCAGAGACAGGTCATGCAAAGATAAGGAGGAGTCTATCAGGGCTGTTCCAGGAAGACTTTGGGCAGCACTGTACCTACAAGGGAGGCCAAGGAGGCTGTGATAATTTTTTTTTCTAAGGTATTAAGGGCTACAGATACGATTCTATGGAACGCAAAGAAGTTCAGAATTGGGAATAATTAAATGTGAATTACAGTAATTTTAGTCCTTATTTCTCCTTGCAGATGTGCAACTTGAGACCCTCCCACTAGACTTCAGGACTGACAGGAGTAAAACTTACCTAGTTATGTAATTCTCTTCAGTTTAATAACAAAATATAGGCAAATTTGGATTCAAGAACCACTTTAGAGATACAGTTTCTTTCTCAACACTCAATTGTACAAACATCCAGCCTACATTGTTCTTTGTTTTATTTATTTACCTACTTTCAAATGATAGGGAGGGCCCAAATTACAGATAAGAGGCTTCCAACCATGTCTTCAATAATCTGGTATTTTGGATTCTGTTAAACTATGCTCTAATTTTTGAATATCTATTTCATTTGGAACATGTAATTTCACAGTTGTATAAATTGCAAATATAATCTGTATAAAAATACGATTCCTATTCCCCCTATGACAATGTACAACACAGCTATGTAACCTAAACCTTCAAGTTGTTTATATTAGGTTGGAGCACCTAATTCTATCTTCATAAAATATAGGTACATATAAAGAAAGACTTCTATTTAAGCTTTATTTAATGTCATAATTTAGAAATCAACTGTTTTTTAAGTGGTATTTAGGGACTCTGAGAGGACATCAGCACTAGGGTAAATTTTAGTCTGGATATAATGAAGCCATCACTGAAGATCAAAAAAAGACGTCCATCAGCTTCAAAGGGCATTGACCTGTACCCTTTCTCAGTTCAAGAAAACACCAAAGTCTGGTATCAACAGATGCAGACAAAGTGGTATAGCTTTCGTAAACCATTTGCGAACCATATTCAGGTTTAGTCAAAACATACTTTCTTCAACTTTCCCTAGGTGACCACTCAACCACGTCCCAGAAACATGTCTCACATGAGATGGCATGTTGTTCAGAATGATGGTATGGCTGACTTGATGCCTTTGAAAGTATGAGCACCACGAATTCATGGTTCCTAAGCTTTAACTATTTTCTCTAAATTCTCTTCTGCCCAACACGGTACTTCACTGAGAGCATCAGCTATTGAAAGCACAATTTTACTATTGGTTTTAAGGATCTGAATCCATGCTACTGCTGAAAGCAGTTGTCCTGTGTGCGCCTTGCCACTCTGCTCCGCCTTCTGTTCTACATTAGTATTAGAGGACATGTAGATGGCTGTGTCTTTTTTTGCATGGAGGTTTTTCCTCCATTATTTTTTCAGCTAAATCTGGTCTCAAATCTGACTGATCATACCTCTGTGTACCCACCAGTACTAGCATCAAAGAGGAGACAGGAAGACATGGCCAGGGAGGGACAGGGCTACACATGTGTGTGACATTCCTTTCAGTGGTAGCATGAATTTAGGTTTGGTAAAAACAATCATGAAAGCACCCAAGTTAAATCTTGATCATGTCTGTAAGTCATTACACTCCTGTAATAGAAAACAGATGCAAAAGATAGCCAAAGAACCATTTTGATAATATAGAAGTCAAGAAACATGTTTTTAATTCTTTTTACTTTCCTGTTCGTGAAAGCCAAAATAAGATTTAATCAATCTCACAGCTTTAACAATTAAGCAGTGAGAGATGAGACAGATACAGCAAGAACTTGAACGCCTCTGGGGAATCTTTTTTCCTAATTGACTCATATTTGCTAGACAACTTCATTTTTTCACAGTCTCAGCTGCCTGTAAAGTATATGAAAGCAGCAAACTTTAAGAGTTGTGTGCAGATTTAATGATATCCTTTAAAAAAATCCCCACACTCTGTTCCCTTCCCCCCCCCAAAAAAAAAGATACCCAAAAAAAAGAGATTGGAGGTTTGTCCTTGACTTTTAGCTGCCCGTGAAGCATATTAAAATCTGCAATCACAAACATCAAGAAGAACAGTACTATCCAATAATTAGATAAATGTCACTTAAAAACATAAATCTCAGAAGAATGTTCATGCTCATAAAATCAATGAAGTGGTGCATGGCTGGAGAGATAGAGACCATCTGGTCAAAGAAAGTGCTTACATGACAACGTAAGCACAATGATTTGTCTTTAAAGTATTTGAGACAACAATTTTTCACTGGAATATATGACTAGAATCTGCGACTGGAATCCACCAGCATAGAGCCCTACTAGAAGGAGAACTCGGAAACACCAATGAGCATTTACATAAGGGGCAGTTCCTCCACTTCTTGTTCAGTCTTACTCTCATAAAGGTTAGATTGCATTCAAAATAATTTTTTGCTTTAAGGAAAACGACACATTTGGCTGCAAGGCCCTTTTTGCTTGTCTTAGTGTAGTAGATAAAAGCCCTTAATCTTTATAGAATAAGCTCTCTGGCAGTCAACTGTATCTCCAGCAATTTCCTCTGCATATGGTATCCAGTGAGAATAACTGCCCTACCTGAAGGATACTTGGACAGGATAAAGAATAGCTCTGGCAATACTAAAGCTCTCCATGAGATCTTTGTATGGATTGTGCCACACTTGTGGGTATTTTTTACCTGTTGGTCGTAGCCTTGGGGATTTGGCTATGAGCAATTATGGCAACCAAAGTACACCTGGTATTGAAAAAAATACCCTGCATAAGCTTTTATCATACTTGTTATTTTAAATTTTCTCTATGAGCTTTCCAGAGCTAGGACTTCTTAAACCATAAACACATCAAAGGTCCTCTGAGGTTAGAGACTGGCATTTGTCAAAGCCTGAGTCCTGCAATCACACACGAGTGCTTTCATAACCTTGATTTAGACAAATTGCGTTCAGATCTAAGCTTGTAATCTACCTGTGGGCTGTACTGTTTGCTTAAACTTTTCTCTTTAGAAAGCACTGTGGTATTTTGCGTGCTTTGGTATAAGCCAGCTCCAGTTGTAATATAAGTGCTATAAATACACTACAAAAAAAAAAACACAAGAGGAAACTGCCAGAATTCTGTTATGGCAAATGCAGTATTCAAATATTTTAAACGTGAGAAAGTAAATTCTATTTTAGAGGAGTCACCAGCTGCAGTGGTTTGGAGACACCAACTTTCTACACAATGTGCTAAACGTAGGAGGAAGCACAGGGTTTTCCACATCCCACAGAATGAATTTCACTGTGAAATACTCACATAGATCACACGGCTTGGGGAACCTGATGTACTTGAAGCAGGTACAGAAATAATGCTCTCAGAGGAAGTCCTCGTTTCCTATGGCAGGAAAAGAGAAGCGAACCAGAAAAGAAATAGAGAAAAGGCAGAATTAACTGTTATTTCAAAAGGAGTATGCAAGACATTTCATTTAATCTTTATCACTTAAAAATAGCTTGTTTCAGCAAGCTCAAAACACACAGGCATACCAAGGAGTTAAAGATAGAATGTTTTTAGTCAATCAACTTGTTTAAAATGCAAAAATTATTTTACATGACTTTCTTTTCTCCTCCCTTCAGAATGAAACAGCCCAGAGCACTTCTGGGCTGCCAGGACAGCCTTTGGGCACTATCAAGGACAGGTCAAGTTACAAGATGATACAGTGGCAGCATTTTTACTTTAAGGTTATACCATCAAACCAATCTACATTGCTTCTCGAAAGTGTCACACTACTGTGCCATTCACTCAGAGGAAAGAACACAACATTAGGCAGGGTATCCTAATCATCTAATAGGTTGCCTTTCCCCTCTCTGATCATAAGATTACCAGGTTGATTTTAATGGTGAACTGGTTTTGCTCCGTTTTCAATCACTCTGGCATTTAGAATGACAGACTTTTCTTGCTTTCTTTTTGCATCATCCTTTACGATGAAAAATATAATTACCTTTAAATAACGAGGGCTATTATTTAAAGGGTTATGAGGTGCAATGACATTAACCATGAGTGAACAGACCTGACATTCATAATTGAAGATTTAACAAATCTTACCATGAAATCAATAGGTTTACATCCTCTTTTATCCAGATATGTCAATTCTGGGTAAATATTCTTTCTCATCTATGGGAAAAGCTGCCCCTGACTGCAGAAAAGTATGTATTTTCCCATGTACTCAGAATGAACATCATTTATCGTCTCATGAAAGGCTGACACTTCTAACCTAGAGGTTACAACTCTTCAAACCCTTAAAAGGTTTTTAGCAGTATTAAGCTGTCAGGTCAAGGTAGCATCTTTCCTACTGCTCCAGTCTTTATTTGAAGTATTTACTTGCTTTGAGAAGCAGTATGTGAATATATCTGTACTGTATTGTGCTAGCAGAGCAAACAAACTAAATGGTCACAACTATCCTTCCACTGACCTTCTTTAGCCCAAATAGCCCTGTGGCGATCTGAGACAATATGTAGAGGCACTTATCCATATAAAAAATATCCAGTTTAATTGTTTTGGCATGTCTGAATGGGGTTTTGGAATTTTCTCCCTCTCATTTTCAATTGTCTGAGGCTCTATACACACTCAGAAAGTAAAAAGGGACAAGCATGGAAATAAAAGAGTATTGTCTGAAAAATACTTGTGGCTGCTGTTGAGATGATCATCTAGTACAGACAGTGTAATTGCCCTGCTCTTCTGCATAGTTAAAACATACTGCAGTTTTCCAAAACTTGCGTAAATGACATGAAATGTCATCAGCACACAGCTGTCATGTAGAAGCCACACTTCTCTTTCATGATGTTCCTACAGAAGGCCTAATGCAATGGAGGAAGAAAGAAAACAAACCTAAAGAAAACTGCACTATTCCAATGTTTTAAACCCTGTAGAAGTCATACGTCAATTCTGAATAAACACTGAGATTCCCAAGATAAAGCTTCAGAGCTTCTCTCTGTGTCATGTGGATCAGTGGAGTATGTTTTAAGATCAGAGTGTAGTATGCCCTTAAAATGCAGAAAATACCTGGGTGAATGGCTGGATATATTTAATAACTCTTCATGAATTCCTGGAGGAATTCCTCCACCTATTTTTCCTTTATGCTGTTTGATAATACTTATTCTTTCTCTTGCTGATTTCATTTTTTTCTGTCTTTTCCAGGTTTATTTCTTCTGTTTATAATCTCACTCTCTTAATTTTCCTTTTTGCTGTCACTCTCTTTCACAACTTCTTTCATACTTGCACTCCATCTCCAAAGTTTTGAACTGTGCTGCCACATACTCTTTCTACCTTTGTCACCTACTTTAATTACCTGCTGTGCATGTATGTACATAAATATATAAAAAGATAACTTTAAAAACAAACTGCAAAGGTTGACCAGAAGATTTCTCAACCAATATATTCCATTCCCAGCTTTAAAAGTTAGACTGAAAAGTCCATAAGTACCCTCTTTGAAATATCATTCTTTCTTCTTGGTTTATTCTTTCAATAAGTGTAAAGACCAAAAAAAAAAGAAAAACAAGGAGAAGGGAAAATTACTGGACTCGGGAAAATGCTTTGAGTTCCATTCTAGCTTTTTTTTTTCCCCTATTCAGGCAAAACTAACACTGACTTGGAGATACAGATACCTTCCCCTCTGCTGGAGAAGGGGCAAACTCTCAGTGCTCAAATGAGTCAGCCTTTACACAGTATCCTACAAGTGCACTTTCTTTCCCATTGTGAGGAAAGGGCAGCTAAGTAGGAACCCAGTACAACCTTGCCTGTGGTCTTTCATTAAAGGAGGGAGTTGGAAAACTGCTATATTTTCAATAAATTACACGGGGGTTTAGCCTTATAATTTCAGCTACTCAGCTAGAATAGAATCTTTAGGAAGGCTGAAATACTGCTTAATAGTACCAGGCTTAATCAACAGCACTTAAAGTATTATTATAATTTAAAATATACATTTCATATATACATTGCATAATTTTAAATATACATTAAACCAATACATTTCCTACTGAAACACTACATAGTTGATATTCAGAGCTCACCATGAAGAATACCAGAGCAATTGCTTCGCATACAAATGGGTACAAAAGATACAGCCAAGGTCCTTCAGGGTAAAGCTCAAGCCAAATTTTTGTTCAAAACTGTAATTTAGTCAAAGTTGCACTTGCTAAAACACCAGGTTTGTAAACACTCCTTTTATAGCTGCTGCTTCCTGCTGCTCTGAATTGCTCCATGTGCCTGCTGTCCAAGCCTGGATGAATCAAAGCAGAGCTTTTTTGAACAAGGGTACCAAGCATACCACTTGGAGCATGAGAGAATACCAGAACTGAAAAAACCCATACTTGGCCTCTGCATTAAATGATATTGTTGTATCTCAGTCCCACCAATTCAGAGGAATCATTTCCCCAGCTACAGATTAATTCTTCATTTCCTAGGGGCAGCTTATTCATCTGCTAACCTTGTAATTATTAAAGTTGCCAGAACTCCCCTGTTTTCCCCTTGCACACAGACAGATGCACAAATCATCCAACTTAAAGAGGTATTTAAAGCCAGAGATTAAATTAAGTTGGGCTGGCCTGCCAACATTTTACAAACAAAGAATAAAAAAGAAATTCCAAGGAGATTTTTTTTGTTGTTGTTAAAAAATAATAGAGAAAGTCCTCTGATCTTTTAAGTGTAGAGCCACATAAAGAAGGAAGAAGTCATGAACTGATCACATCATAATAAAACAGAAGTTAAAAATTAACTTTTTTTTTTTGTGAGTCACATTTTCACATTTTTCCTTATTCAGCTTATTCAAAGAGTTCATAGGTCAGCATTCCCCTGAAGCTGTAGCTTTAATCACTAAGTAAAAGCAGACTATTTATATTAAATTATTACATCAACCTACTACATTTTCATAGTCTAAAATTTAAAATTATAGTAGCAAAAAAATTAAAAATCCAGCCCTCATGCTCACTGAAAAAAAAGGGATAGAGAACAATGTGATAACGGAATAACACCAGGTATTATATACAGTCGTTGTACCTTGTTTTTTTCTTCAGCCTTTGCAGCCTGTCTACAAACTGGATGCCAAATGGATGTACCTGGAAAGTAAATTTAAAGTTCTGCTTAATTCTGTTGCCCAATAAGAACCTTAAAAGGATTAAAAATAAGAACATCATTAAACCTGTCTATAAGATTTTATAAATCACAGCATACTGATTCCAATGCCATCTCTATTCCATGGATACTTTACGCTAAAACTGACAACTTCTCAATAACATTAAGCTTGATCAGACACATTTTAAACATTAGATGAACTTCAGAAAGGTACATGTACGTCAATATGTGAGGTCAGTATCTATACCTGAGTACTAAGAAGTGTGATACGGGATCTCTGGAGCTCTTCCAGACCAACCTCTTGTTCAGATCAGGTCCCATTTACTGCAGGCAGCCCAGTGCTGTGCCCAGTTGGATTCTGCATATCTCCAAGGGTGGAGAACCCACAGCATCTCTGGACAACCTGTTCCACCACGATATTCTTTTCTTTTTCCATGTATGTAGTCAGAATTTCATGTTCTCGTATTATATATAATCTTGTAATAGTCTGGCTCAAGTCATACTACGTAGCACACACTGATGGGATGAAGCAGCATTTAACACTAGCTGGAAATTTAGTCTTTCTGAATTATTCACTGTACTGATCTTGCACTTCCTAAGTCAAATAGTAGGGAACTGAATACATTCAGGGGACTATCCATCTTGGAGGAAGCAGGAAATACAGAATGAACCAATTCTCTACTGCATGTAATTATGGAAGAGAGGATTATGAATTCCAGAGATAAAAGTAAACATTAAGTGCAAGAAAGAAACTTAATAGTTTTGCATTAATAAAGGAAAAAAATGATCTTTTTAAAAGCTGAACACAATGATAAATACTTAGAATTCAACAGAAGCGGAATGTGTATAACTATATAAAAGAATAATTTGTGAGCTTTAATAGTAAAAAGGAACCTTAATGTATCTGTCAGAGTGAGCTCAGACAAGCTACAAACCAAAGCTTCCACACAGTTAAAAAATGTGAGTGTACAGTAATTTCTGCTTGACTAAACGGGAAACTGAGAACCTTTGTGTTTAAATATTTAATGTTTATCCTGGGTGGAGAGCACCAAAAGGAGTTATTGGAAATGCTTTGTTTTCACAGCAGTTTGATAGTTTTCTAACCAGTGGATTTTGGAAACAAGATAGAAACAGAAAAAGTTATTTCCCAGAAGACAGATGGAGATCATTAGAACTTATTTCACAAAAATAACCCAGATGAACCCAGACTTATGGAGTAAGATACTAAGGAACATGCAACACCTGAAGGAACTTTACAGTAGTTTATTAAGAGGATGAAGATCATGCTATAAAATCCTTGACTCCAACATGTTTTTATCTAACACATCAAGGCAGCCCAAATACCTAATCACAGATCTTTCATTAAGTTAAATAGAAACTGCTTTTATCTTCACGTGAAGATAAAAAGTATTTGGTAGTAAGCTGGTAACAATGCTTCATGCACCAGAAAATAAAGTGATTAAGAAGGGGCCAAATTAACAGCACTGAGCATACTTTGTGATTATTGGAAATAAAAACCAGCACAAAACCTAAGAAATATCCACCGTTACAACAAACTGAACTTAAAAAGGAGATTCATTTGCAACCCAGTTTCAGAAAGTCTGAAATCTAGAATCAAATTTGTAGTTTGGTATCTTTTTTTAAAGCACTGATTTCCCATGGGACTTTAATACTGCTAAACTACTTTGCAATTGGAAGAACCACAGCATTTTCTGGCTCCCAAGGGAGAATCCATGAATGCAGACAAGGATCATTATGCCCTTTAATGAGCTAGTTCTTGTTGCAAACCAAAGTGACAATAAAATTGTCATTTTACATAATACACAAAGTGATAATTAGATTTTACCAAGCCCACCGTTGTGCTTTAAACAAAGTCTAACTTTCCCAGCTTAATGTACTATTTCTAAGTATGCTTCTAGAAAAGTGGACAACTGTGAAGTTGTAATACAGATCTGGACAAGCACGTGGTTTTAGGATAAAGCACCAACCCTACAGTTCCCACATCCTACTGAGCTTCTCTTTTCTGTTTTCTTTTGAAAAGATACTGCCAGTCAAAGATATAGGCAAAAGCTTTCATTTTCTTTGGTGTCTCACCTTTTATTTAACTGCGTAGACATTCTTTATTTGATCAGTTTAGTACGGCTAAAAGTTGCTGCATATGAAGTACAGATTTTATGTCATACCTATGTTAACTTTTTTCCCCCCGTTGAATGAATTACTGTGCAAGCCCTTGTCCGCTACCACTGAAATTCCCAGACAAACTGAATTTCTTCTGTGCAAGCTTATGGCTGTGTAAAGTATAGACATATTCTGTGGTAAGGGGTTCAGTTCCATGGCATCCACTTCTCCACCCACAGGACACTTAGGTCTGACTGAAGGGAATTCAGGTAAGGACTTTCAGACTTTCTCCTCATACCCAAATGGGTGATGAGTACAGGACTGGTCTTAGGACTGCAACAGCAGTGTTAGGGAACCTGATGTCCCACATGCATGTTATCTTTCATCTGGACCATTTATCATTGGAGAAAAATCCCACATTTTTTCAGTAAATGGAACATTTTAATAATCTGCACTGTCAAGTACTTCTCTTCCATCTGCAGGAAATAACTGTTACCACTCATCCTTCTGTGATTCATTCTTGCTATTGGATTTTAAATAGAAAGAAGTAGTAGGAGAGTAAGAAGCAACAATGGTTCGTTTTTGCTTTTCCATTGCACTGTTCACTTTGTTTGGTAGCTGTGAAAGGAGAATATGGGCAAAACAGCTCAGCCATGCCAACAAGTATGGGCAAGAGGGCCATGCTGCCAAGTGTGTTCTGCATTTTGAGGTTTGGTTTGGCTTTGTTTTTACCTTGAAGATACATTTCTTCTCCTTCTGCAAACATCTGATTGCACCTGACACATCGTGCACACGTTGGGTGATAATGTTTTTCTCCTGCCTGTTTGGGAAAAAAGGTACAGGTGATTAAGCATACTGACCAATTTGGTGGCTTCAGTACGAAGAGTTTTTATCCCATCCTCTAGAATATGACTAATTAGAGTAAATCAGTTAATGTCAATTAATTCAACAATCTCCTACAACCACAATGACATTTTTTTTATTATAGACAATTCATGACATAAAATGAAATAATAGTCTTGCCCACACAAAACCAAAATTTAATGTGCAATAGTTAAGTCTCTGAATTTACAGGATGGAAAAAACTTTATATAGGAAAGACATATATTCTGTAAACAACCATCGTGTGCACCAAGTGCAAGGCAACTTCAGACTCACCTGAGCAAGGAAGCTGGGAGGACATAACCCTGAGCATGGATTTGCAGCCACACTGCATGTTCCTCATGACCCCACTGAACTGAATCTCAATGTACAGCAAGAACCACTTTGTGGAAGGAATGCTTGTATCGGCTTTGAAAGTGTCTTGCAGCTAACATCTACTAAAGGGTTTCCATGAGGAGTGTTTGTGGTGTGCCTATAGGGCTATAAGTTCAGAGCTGACACTTCTGGGTACTGTGTACTAAGTCCCTTGCATTGACAAGCCACAACTTTGTCAGTTGTTCTGAGATTAGTCCACACAACTTAATACCACCATTTTCAGTGATTAGAAGAACAGGACTGAGCACCAAATTTGCTCAGAACACCTTAGTAACTCATCATTTTTCATAAATTCAAATTTCAAATTACCTTATAACTCCATTAATTTAAACTGTTTCACCACTAACCTCTACGTGTTTCTCAAGAGGAGAAATCTACCTGCTACAAAGGAGCAAGGGCTTATCTATGTCAGAACATGTGTCACACAGACAAGGCTGAAGTTAACCTCAAATGATTACCAGACAAAAAACATTATTGGATCAAGGGATTTATGTAATGCTCAATTTTGGTAGCTTGGCCAAAATTCAGTACTATGGCTGACCGTGGGTAAACTTATTAGCTCTGGCTCCCAGAGGCAAGGACAGCAGCACCAGAAGGCAATGTTGGCTTGAGCCAGTGACAAAAATAGCATTCAGTGCTTTTCTAGATGAACAATGCTAGCCAGCCCCTCCAAACTGCACCCCTACCCCATCTTTCAGATGACACCCACAAAACAGAGTTCAACAGCCCAAAGCTGTCTCTTGTGCATGCTCCCACACCCCTCATTCTTCAAAATCTCTTCATAACTGAAAGCTTGGCATCTTACTCCTCTTCTGACCTCACACTCCTCTGTGCTAGATAGGATGGCCATGGTTAAGGTGGATTAAAGTCAATGCCACTTCTATTATCAACAAAAGCCAGGCGATCAAGTACTTCTAAAACTTACTGCTAAGTTAAACTATGTTTAAACTTAAAGTTTAAGCTAAATCTGACTTCAACAGAAATTCTGGAGATAAAAATAAGCAAATTTTGATCCATGCAGAATGTCTCACAACCTGCTTATCTGAAAAAAAAGTTACAAATGCTACTAGGATTGTATGTGCCTTTAAGAAAATACTATTAAGTATTGCCTCTCTGTCTTCAGTGTGTAAATATGTATATTCTCCTTCTATTAATCTAGAAATTTAATGCTGTTACTACAGGGATGACTTGTGCTACTCTTTTTTTATTGACTGTCAAAACTTTCAGAGGTATTTATACTGAAGAACATCATCTGCATCTAGAGGATATTTCACAATATCAAACAGAGCAGTATGGTAAACTTTGGTTCTAAAATCTCTGTGTTTACTTCATCAATGTTAACTTGATTCACCTCTGAAACCTCTTGCTGCATTTTAAACCAGCAATAAGGAAGAGTGGCACATCACATCAGAATTGCCATTCTGAAAACAGGTTTCTTCCAGTTCATTCTTTTTGTTATGGTGCCATTTGTACAGACTGCTGAGTGATTCCTGCAGCTTCAGACATAGAAGATGGTCACTACTGGATTGACACCTATTGTTACCTTAAGTTTAACATTGCTTGCCTGAGTGCAGGTGTTTAAGCGCAGAAGGGTATTTAAACATCACAAGACAAACATAGGTTTGGAATATCAATCTGAAAAGAAATAACATCTCCCTTGGAAGATTTGCACTGTATAAGCATTGCCAACGCAATGCGTCACCTCAGTAATTCAATTGCTTTATCACAGCTGAGAGAGTTTCCAGACTAACTCTCTAGGGGAATTCGATTACTCTTTTGCTAAAATAAACTGTCAGAATAGATGTGTTCTGATATATCAGAACCTGGATACATCACAGAATAAAATCTATTTCCCCAAATTTAACACTACAACCAAATACATAATTTTAATTCACTCCATACAGTAGCTAATATCAACAAGATGTAGAATGGCACAGAAAGACCTCTTTTACAACTTAGATACAATAACAGAAAAATCAGAGGAGAACAGTGCAGTGATCCCATTTGCTGATGCTCACTCCAGGATAACACAAATGGATTTTGAATAAATACCCCTGAATTAAAATGGGAGATACTCAAACTTTTCACATAACTCTAAGTGCTGCCAAGTGGGTTTTGCTTACAACAAGACAAGGCACTCTGCATCACTTTAAGTATTTAACATAGCCTGCACCATCTTTCTAAATAAGGGGTGATAGCTGAACCTGAGGCTAGAGACTTGATGCAGGGATTAAGCAATAATATTCCCTGATATGTTTATACAGTTACCCAGATTAGATACCATAAATTATATTCAGACCTAGGACCTGGGTGTGTTGGGTCTGAATGTGAATCATAACCTCACCTGGGTACATGCCACAGAGGGTTTCATTAGTGCTCCTCTCCCCTCTCTCTTCAGACTATTTCAGAGGCTTCCCCTCCTAGATGAACAGGAGGGTCCAGAGAACAGCGTCCAGCAGAACACAGAAATTCTATAAACTTAGGCAGCAACTGTTAAATGTTTTCAGTTTTGTTGTAATAATGGCCTCATTATTTTTTCTTTTCTTGGTTATATTGATGTGAGAGAATTTAACGCAGCAAACAAATTCCTAACCATATGGTTACTTTTTCCTTGCACATTTTGAAAGCTTAGTTTAACAGATTGTTGTCTCAGTGTTTAATAAAATATCAACACACACAATACAGAAGAATCAACATTCATCTCTGGGAGATTTTTTAAAGTTCAAGTGGTAGATTGTAAGAAACCTTCTCAATATCTTACATTTGCTTCAAGACTGCACCAAGTGTTTGTGCCCAGGCATCCAGATGTGAAGACAGTATTAATACGAAGATCAATTTAAAGATTAATTCTCAACTGAGTTTTCATCAGATCCGAATAGCAAATCATGTCCTTAGCAACACAGTACACCACTAACAGTTTAATTTCTCTTCAAGTGACTATACTAGCTTTTCACACCCACCTAGTCAAAGTCTTGGTGTGTAGTTTAAAAGTAGAGTCAAAACAGTCCTTAACACTCTGAGACAAAGCATTATGAATTACTTTATTCCCTTTAGGTATGAGAGACTTCTTTAAATGGTAAATCTTCTCTGCACTGCAGGCAGAGCCTTCTGGTCTGGGTCAACATGAGAAACATTCTCCCAGTGGAGCCAAGGACCTCCCTGCACTCCTTGCCCTAAGCATGGGTGCACTGTAGTGTTGCTACCTGCCCCACAGCACAAGTACATCCATCCTTCGCTTAGAACCAGGAAATTCCACAACAAAGCGCATACAGCCACCTTTTCTCATTTCTCATGACTTCAAGGCTTGAAATAGACAAAAGAAGAATGAACCTGATGTGACAAATATTAATCTCATCATTTAAAGCACAATTTGAAAACAGTAAGGGGCATTATAAATTTGATGAGCAGTATGAACACCATGCCTGAGAAACATGCAATGCTAGCAGAACCAGAGTAATTAATGCCGGAAGGAACAACCTTAACTAGTTAAGGTTGGGTTTTAAATTAGCTGCCATCACTCAGGGAAAAGATACTACATTATTGCAGACAGCTCAGCGAAAACCTCTGCTCGTTCTCTAGCTGTGGCTGTAGTAACTGATGAAAGGATAGAATCTATAAAAGATATGTGTAAAAATTGTAACTCTATCACACTGACATTGCTCATCTGGCCTCTCATGCCATTACTAGGAGGGTGACTGATGCAATTTTTTACTGCAGTTGATGAGTGACAACTGCTTATGAATTGACATGAGGGATTGAACTAGAGCAGCCTAAAGCTCAAAGCACAAGCTGGATGGAAGGAAGACTCAAGATTTCTAATAACTCTCTCAACAGTCTAACTATCTCACTGCATGACTCAGTAAAGTAGCTAATAAAGGAAGAAAAATGTAGACAAAATCATTTCATGTTTTTAAATAAAGTCATAACTATTTAGTTCCTTTCTTGAGAATGAAGATTTCAGTAATCTTACCTCTAAAAAATTTATTTTGCTACCAAAATGCAAAGTGGTAACTGACATCTTGTACTGCTGGGAGTAAACGGTACGCAGAAGTGAGAAAAGGCTACACTGCTGCAATGATTCCATCATATCAAAGCATATTTTCCATTTTAAGGGCACAATATATAGGTTGCTATAATAGTGTGTTACTACCAATGAGTGTTATCTACTAAGATAGGTCCAAATCCTGATCTGTTTGTACTGTAAAATCTCCAAATGAAGTCCTAACTATATCTCATCCTGAACAAAGATAATGAAAATCAGGCTACAAAACACTGAGCCCGCTGGTATGCCAAGGCATGGTGTAGTTGCATGACCCAGAAAGCAAGCCCACAGAAGCCTGGTATAAAGCATTCTTAGTTAAAAGCTTTCTGCATGGACCAAATCTGTTGGAGAATTGGGTCATCACCAAACAACCACCTGTTCAAGCAAAAGGAAAGAGAACAAAGCAAAAACCTGCTTACAATCAATAAGCCTTTCAACCAGGCAGCTTCTCATCCTGAAGTGAAGGACTAAAGCTCTTACAAAAGACACCGGACTTGACTGCTGCTGTCTAAGTGTAAGGGAGTTATTATTTGGGATAGGAAGGAGAAAAATACTTAGGCACTGTTCTGATGGGTAGAAGCTTAAAACTTCAATAAGATGATAAACATTTCCTGAACAATTTTCATTCACATAGACAGTCGCATCCTTTCATTCTAACGCACTGTGATTTCTTCAAGTGCACTTCGCAATACAGCTAACAGTAGAAATACAATTCAAAGTCAGGAATTGTGAGAGTTCACCACAGAATGATGGAATAATTCAGGTTGGGAAGGACCTCAGCAGGTCATCTAATCCAACCTCCTGCTCAGCGCAGGACTGATGCTCAGTGAGATCAGTCTGCTCAGGAATGTGTCCTGTGGGATATTGAAAAACTCCAAGGATAAAGACACCACAATCTCTAAGAAGATTGCTCCAGTGCTTAGCTATCCTTACACACTCATAACTCTGCCATTGCATCCACACAGTGGCATATTATGTGGACTATACTGGCTCCTATATATATAGTGACTATACTGCATTCTACGGGGTATTTTAAAATTAGAGTGGTGATATTCAGAAAATCAGATGGCCTTTTTTGCTTGAAGTAAAATACTCTGTTCAGTTACCAAACTTAAGTGTAACCTCATAAAATCTGCATCACATTTCTAACAATGCCAGTGTTTTGCATATATTACAGAAGAACTTGAAGGATTACTCAGTACTCAGCAACAGCTATATACAATAACAATTAAGTTAGTTAAGAATTGTCATGTTATCTACTGGGTATGAAGGGACAAGCAACATTATCAAGGCAGAGATATTTGGCAAAATATTTACTGCTCATGTTACAACAACAGTACTGAGAAGAGAAAAGTGTGAGACTCAGGGGACAAAGAGACAATTATGTGGAGGAAAACTCTTACTAATTCCCTCAGTCACAGTGGACCTGACTCACCATTGAGTCACTTCAGCAGCGTGCCAGGGCAAATGAACCATTTTCAATAGGGTTTACACCAGGGCAAATGTAACGTTTTGAGTCAATCCTTTTCCTCATCTTCTCCATACTGGATTCATTTATCATCTTACTAGATGCCAAGAAACAGTCATGTGAAATGCTCAATACATGCACCTGCAGCATTACTTACAGCTTCAGCTGCCTCACATGTACAGTTATTTCATATTGTCTTGGTTCTGGCTCATCCCGCTGTACTTTGCAGAGCTTTGAGACTTCCCACCCACATCTGAGTCATTTTTTACTACCTCCCACACACTCTTTATTCTTCCAGGTATAAACTGCAGATCAAATGTACCAACAGGGACATTTATCTCAGAATGATTGTAACTGGGCTCTCAGAAAGAGAATTTTCTAATGCTTGTGGAAGAAATAAAGAAAACCCCCAAACCCCCTAACCCCCAAACACATTAAAATCCTAAAGGGAATAATAGAGCAAAAGAAAGAATAGAAAGAAAATTCAGCACTGTTATAGCGGTAATTTCATTCCATAACATCTGAAAACAAGTTCTGACTCAGGAGCAAATTCAGCCCTGCTGCAGAGTAAGGGAAAAGTTGGAAAAGGCCAATAGTGTGCTTTTTCTACAGAATCCTGTCATAATCTTATAAACCAAAATGGTCTGTTATGCCTAAAATCACTGATTTTGCACCCAGTTGAATTTATTATGCAATGAGTGATCTGCCCCTTTCGTCTTTTTCTTCTCAGCTTTGCAAATTTTTCTTGCCACCCACTGAGACTGGAAGAGGCTTCTGTTTTCCATTTGCTCAATAATCTCCTTCATTTCTTTTCCATTTTCTTCTTCCACTCCTTAAAACACACAGACCAAGACAAGCTGCAGCTGGCTCTCATGTCTGCCATCCCTTGATAGGGGACGGGGAGTGCAGAAGGAGAAAGATGACTTGCAGACATATTCCCCTTTATCTTCAACTTTGCAGCTGTGCATTTAGCCCACCCATTTCAGACGGGAGGAATGAAGCTGCAACCAACACTGAACAGCCTGGGAGAGGCAGCATGATTTATCAGATAAAGCCAGCACTGGCCATAGTGATCCAGGCTGAAAACATCTGAGGACAGAAGCCCTCTCTCATTCTGTGCCTGAATAAGGCCTGATATGTAGGATCCCCAAATTTAGCTGGGTCCAGAAATCCTGCTGTCATATGCAGAACCAATATTAATAGTCCTTCTTGGAAGTAGAAAGTCACTACTTTCAGACTTATCCACACATTTCAAGTTCAAGGTACTGTTCAGAAGTTCTTACTTTGAGGGTGAAAAAAGAAATCTGAAGCAGCACAAAAAATTCTGAAGGTTGGCAGGATGAAAACTCTTAAAGATACGAGAAATAAAACTGCTTTTGTGCTACTAGCAGACATGCTGAACTGTTGTCACACAGGCAAGAGCATTCTGGAGATACTTTCTAAACAAATGCAATGGTCACTAAGTGCACTTACTGCTGCACCACTGTCATGGTTACAGGAGAGAGCTGGAGGAGGCACTTGCGGTGCTGGCTGGATCGTGGGTTGGTAGGTACAGGGCACTGCAGAGGAGTGGCTTTGCTGACCACAATGTACCCCAGGTGTGAGTCTGATCACCAGAAATTAAAGAAATTATACTAAGCAATGGGATGAGGAACTGAAGACATCCAAAAAGTGCAACATTTACATTGTCAAAACATTCAAATGCTGGCAAATAGTACTAGATAATAATAAATAGCCACAGCAACACATTGCTTAGAGAGGCATTGCAACAGACATACTGTAAGCTGTTTGTGTCTGAGGCTCAGGGGGTATCAAGGTGACTATGAAAGCCACTGCTTTGATGCTTTAATTAATTAATTGAGATAGTTTAAGACAGGCAACTGGTATATTTTTGCATAATTTGAGAAGGCAGTGGACACCATTCACTGATCTGTCTGGCTCAAAAAGTCCAACTCCGCGCTAAAACTCTAACGCACATAGACCCACAAAGGCACAAATGCACAGCAGCACTACTGGGGATTTCTGCAATACATATGAGAGAAATCCTCAACAGAAAAGCAAGAAAGCAACTGAAACAAAAAACCCCACAAATGTTGCAATAGTCATTCTTTCTTTTCTATTAATCAGAAGTTCAAATTCTGAACTTTTCATTTGTATTATTCAGAAATAGTTTGCAGAATCCCCGACTTTGGTAAAAATGTAACAGGCTTAAGATATCACCAAATGCTACCCAGGGCTCTTCTTCAATAAACATAAAAACTGACAGGGTAAAAACTGTGCAAACCCTTTTTTTTAATATGCACTGTTTTTTTCCTAATATATTAACAATTGTTTTTAACAGTTCAGTCAATAAATATACACAGGTGTAGTTCTATATCTTTCTGGAGAAGGAAAGGATGATGGTGGGATAAAGATAAGAGGAATGTATCTAAAACAATGCAATTGTACTACAGAAGAGGCTAAAAGCTAAGGTCAAAAACATTTGCATTGCTATTTATATGCTTGTTGATAGTATATTTAATGATGCCTGTTTTAAAGCAGAAAGTCTAAGTCAACTGTCAATTAACACTTACCCAGCCAAATTCAGATATTATGCACTGATTATCAACCTGCCTTTGCAAACCAGCAGCCCCAGATGAATGCAAGCAGCACTGAAACAGAGACTATTCTCAAGCTGCAAAATGCCTTGCATCTCAGCAAATACTATGCATTGAAAGTGCTAGTTAATGTTTCCTACCTTAGATAGTTTCCTTTTGCAAGAGCTAATGCTGATTTATTTAGATGTGTCTCTTTCCTTCTTCTCTTGATAGGAGAAAAACTGGTGTAGAGAGCAGTTTCTAACCGAAGACTAGTACTGACACTTGGATCCTTTTGCTGCTCTGACAACCTTCGCACGGCTGCCCATGCTACAGGAAACCCTTCATTCTTCTAGAAGCAGCCACTTCTGCTGCACATTTCAGTATTAATGCCTATATTATAAGCTGCTGCTCAAGTACCTTTTACACATCACTAGGTTTTGTTGTTAGTGAAACAGCAGGGTAACAGACATTTCAGAATGAACCATTCTTCCACACTGCAGGCAGAAATTGGTACACCCTGCTATAAAGAATTAGTCTCGTCTCTCTGCTATACTGAGACTTTCATAAAGGGAGAGGCAATCAATTTACAAAGCAGATGCAGCTACAAACAAAAGCAGCTTAACCCTAGGGCAAAGCAAAACACACATAAAAAAAGTAAGATTAATTTTAATTGATAAGTCACTGAGTCATAAATGGCATTTGACATATAAATTATTGTCATTTCTAGTCTCATTCCTGCCTAATGCCTACCGTGTTTGTTCCCTTATTTTAAGGTAGCATATACCTGTGACTAACAGATTTTTAAAAGATTTATTTATAATACTTTTTAGACATTTACACATACACATAATCCATAAAAATGTCAACCCTTTCTTCTCCCACATATACTGAGTGCCATGCTGCCACATTAGGATGTCGAACACAGCAGTGGGACCCATCCTTATGTTCAATAAGTGAAACCAGCACTTGTAAAACACATTTACACCACAGGCACGTAGGTGTAGATCATGGGACAGTTGTAGGTAGAAGTCTAATCAAGTACTGAAAATATCCCTCTGTGCTTACAGAAGTTGCGTTGCATGTAAATAAGTCCCAAAAGACCTTTCCAAAATCATAACTTACAGCGTGCTCCACTGTCAACTTTTATTCACATGAAATTCAGAACAATGGCTACTAGCAGTGGAGATCCAGCTTGTTCATAAGCCACCAGTATAGGTGATCATAAAGGCCTTCTGTTGGGCAGCTCAGCCTTGCAATTGCTGGGCTGCAGTTGCCTATCCAAACAATCACAGTTGCTACCATCACAGCATATACTGCATTTGCCATCAAAACAGCCCAGGACACACCTACCCACCTTAGGTATGAAAGCTCCCTTTAACAATGTAGGAAATCATCAGCTGAAACAGCAGATAAAGGGAAACACCCCCAGCTCATATCTTGCTATGGGGTGTCAATATCAATGAATCCACATGAAAAATCCCACACTCAGTGCAAGATATACCTGAGAAAGTACTTTAGAAACAGTGGAAGGGGTTACTCCAACTGCACAAGGTGGTAGTGAGACATCATCTGGTGTACAGCATTCATGCACTGACAGAAGGTGGCTCCAGCTAGCAACATATGGTGAGAATGTCCACCAGCATCACCAGAAGAGCCTGGGGCTGACTTTATTTTTTTGCGGGGTAATGGTTTTTAACTAAGAGGGGAGATTCAGGCTGGATGTGAGGAAAACGTCTTTTACAATGATGGTGCTAAAATGCTGGCAGAGGTTGCCCAGAGAGCTGGTGGATTCAGCATCCCAGAAGACATTCAAGGCCAGGCTGGATGTGGCTCTGGACAACCTGATCTAGTTGAAGATGTCCCTGCTCATTGCAAGGGGGTTGGACTAGATGACCTCTGAAGACTCCGTCCAACCCAAAACTATTGTATGATTCTATGACTGACAAGCTGATGAGAATTTGGTTCATTCGTTTTTTCAAAAAATAAAAGTTGAGAGAAACTCAAGCTGTTCTCTTATGAATAATCCTTAGAGTTCATCAATTAAAAGGGATAAGATCAAAAAACTAAAAGTCAAACTGCATCCAAAGAACAAGTAACTATGCACAGACTTTTAAAATAGGGGTGCCAGACCTGAATCAAAGTTTCTAAATACTGGATGTTAAGGAAACACAGGCATGCTCCCCAGGAGAGGGCATCAGGAGGGGTCACACAGCTCCTCCACACACCTCAACAGCCTGTTGTGTGGGAAGTACTGGGAGGTAGGCAACCCATCCCTGCTTCCTCCGAGCAAAACACAGCTAGAAGACTGATTAAAAATCATGAAACAAATGGGAAGGGTCTTCTTGATTGAAAAGTATTTGTATCAGGCTCTGAGTTAGTATGTGAAATAAAGTATATTTTTAGAAAAAAAGAAAAATCAAGTGCACTTATTTTGTCTATTTTTATGACATGCTCATTAGCACAAGTTCAGATTTTAATTAATAAATAAGTGCTTGTGATAGAGAGAGGAAAAAGTATTTTTACTGCCAAATGCAGAGAAATAGATCGCAACATGACAACAGGGAAATGGCTGGTTATAAAAATCAACAGCTTGTTATTTTAAAATGGGTTTATTTTCTATGTTATTGCCTGTTTTTAGCTATTACTGGATTGGCAACAGAGCTACAGCATAAGCACTAAAAAAGAAACCTCTTTCTTTCTAAAGGTTTTCAGTCACACAGCATTTTTAGTCAAACTATAAACTCCAGACACCTCTTGATCCCCATTTAAGTTGGCAGGTTTATCAACATGTATGGTCAGGGATAAAACATAGCAATTTCTAGGAGAGGACTGACACCGCATTGAACAGTGCTCTGTATGCTTCCTGAGCAAAGTGAACCTTGCCCAGAAAAGCACTGATGGGCAGGGGTTTTACAAAAGAACAGCAAAACTGTTGCCTTTGAAAGCAAAAGAAGAATTTTTGGTCTCCATAAATGAGCTGCTCAGCCCCTTTTGCAGCTTTTCCAGTACACGTTCCCTGGGAGAATGGGGCCAAGCCAAGGTGGACTGGAAGGGAAGAAAGATACAAGAAAGGAATTCTAAACAGAGCTATCCTGGGTTTAAGCCCATTTACTCCATGGAATGAATTTGGCCCTAGCAAACTGGCCTGAAGGAAGAATTTAAGTAAACCATCATTGTATTTGGCTGGCAACCTACAAAACCAGCTATATTTTTATAAGTTATCAGTAACTCACACTAATTGACTTCTTCTTTCTCCTCGGCTGAATAAACACTTAAAATGAACAAGTGTTGGAAAGGGAAACAATATTATAAAATCTGGGCACACAATAATTGTGGAAGCAGCTGTCCTCCTGACATTATCACAGAAATCAGAGATGGAAAAAGTCCTGTTAGCTCATATAGGTCCCTCCCTTTGTCATTGCAGGACTGTTTCCTAACGTAGTTTTTCCAGTGCCTTGTCCAACCTCATTTTAATACAAAGTGATAGCTTCCAGCAGCTCCCTTGGGAAACTATTCCTCTGCCTAACAAGCACTGCTGTCAAGATTTTCACCCGCTTTAATAGCAATTTGTCCTATTATTTCTGTGTATCTCCAGATTATTTTCAAGGTGGTAAAAAGAAATGTTCAAGTTTTGAAAAAAGCATCAGGATTCCAGACAATTCCACAAAAAATGCATCCTATGATGAAAACCAGGTATGGCTACTTTTCACTGCCTTTCTGTCTTCATGACCAGGAGAATTACAAACATATCAACGAGTGACAAACATGCAGTGAGTTTGATACCAGACAGACGGAAGAGATTAGCCTCAATTCCAAGCCTTTTGAACAAGTCCATCTGCTGCAGACAAACAACAAATGACTTAAGCATGTTAGCTACGGATATGGTCTGTGTTCTTTCAAATCTGTTTGCTTAGGTCATGACTTTTAGCCTATCTTTCTAGTGAAATGAGGTGTGCACTATCGCCTCACCTGACTGCTCTCCATGGCAAACACTGAAACTCAATCGCCATTTAAAGTAATCCATTAAAGAAGTCAAAAGGCTCATGGAAATCACAGGATGATCACCATGGAAGGAGCTTCACGCAGACTGTCATCTCCTGACCATAAAAACAGGCAGTGCGAATGTAAAGAAAGATCTTGAGATATTTCATAGAGAAGCAGAGAGAATGGGAGCAGGTATTCTGGGAGATGTCACGAGAAGCAGGACCTACTGTGACAGTGGAATGCTAGGACACAGCACATGCACCTGTATTCAAGCTTCATCAGTTTTGTTGCACAACCAAAATTGCTTTATACAATCTCATGGAAAGAAGATCATACACCATAAAGTTTCCAGGTTACTGTAACAAGCCTCCAAAAAGTAAATATGATTGCACCTGTTCAAATCCTTTGCCTGCTTCATACTAACTTCCGCCTAGCTTTCCTATCTATCAGTGACACTATCTGACACTGCTGTGCTTTTACAGATTGTGAAAGTCCTTCCTCCTCATCTTTTGTTAAAAAAGGTTTCAGAATCTTGCATTGGTGTTTTTTCCACAGCTAAATGCCACAGACTTTAATCAAAGTTGCTTCGGGCCTGTGGCAGTACCAAAGAAAAGAAAATCAGTGCGACAACACTGTCACCAAAATAATACTGAGGAAGGGGAGAGGAGGTAAGCATATACATGCACTAACCAAAAACATGACAGAACTACAAAGACATATGCAATCAGTCATGGTAAAATTCCTACTACAGCTTTAAAGAATCAACTTTTCTCAAGTTTGTTACTGGTCCATCTATAATCAAAACAAGGAACTCTCCTGTTCAGTATGCTCTCACCAAGGAGTTAGGAGAAACAGGTATAGAGACATGTGCCCCCGGGTCCCACAAATCCAACTCTGTACTGTCACTGTGCAAACCTTTTCATCTTTTTTTTTTCCTTTCATCATATCCACAGAGCCAGTAAGGACCCAGTTCTTAACCGCTACAATCCACGTGCTATTGTTTAGCCAAACTGGGAGTATTTCCAAATAAAAACGTATTTTAGTACGGATATTTCAAGTCAAGAACAGGACAGAAAAACACAATATTGTGAAGCCAAAGGAGTCAGTACAGAATTTGGAGCGTCTGTTCTTCTCCAGTCTTAATCACTCCCTGTAGCCTGCTGTGAGAAAGTGCACCTCTTATTTTCTGTATCTTTGACCATGACACTCTTGCCTCTCCATTAAGCTGTCTTTTTTATTGCACTGAACGTAAGTTAATTGGCTTCACCGCTAAAGCCCACCCTCTCTCCCTAGCTTTCCTTCACTGTCAAAGGCTGGCATCCCCGAAAACTTATGGTAGCTTCCAATGGTCACCTCTTACATTTCTGATATTTTTAAAACGTTTTCTTCTGTTTTTCCTCTCCCACTTGAGAAAGCTATCTTTACACTCCCAGAAGTCAGCTTTCTGAGATGTCTGTAAAAACATTTGATAACGGAAAAGCCTCCCATGCCTAACTCTAACACTGTATCATGCCATCTACCATGGACTCATTGTTTCCTTCCAGTTGTTTCTCAGTTTCTACCTAGCTGTGAGTGTCCACCATTTGGATAGTTAAGTCTTTGTATGACTCCCATCAGATTTTTCTCTGATGAAGTCCTTTGGGACTTCTCTCCAGGCTTTCTTAACTGAGGAAGAGAAAGAAGTGAACTGAGTGACCTGGGGAACCTCTTCCTAACCATTGCTAAGGCTTCACAAGATACAGGAAAAGGCAGAAAGAAAATCTAGATATTCCCCATTCACTTACAACTTCTGCTACTCGAACATTCTCCAGCACCACAAACATCCATTTAGGGAGTTTATGTATTACAAAATCATTAACAGAAGAAACAAAAGAGAATTACAGAAGAATTTCCTAGCACTGCATAAAGTAACATTAAACTGTTGCATTAACACTCACTTTAAAGCATGCAACTACACAAAAAAAAAGCAAGTCTCTTTGTACACACTGAGATATTTTTGAATAACAGGTTCTCCTTACCTCAAGCACTCTGCCTGTGATATACTTTTCACAATTGTCACATCTGATACCAAACTTTGCATGATAGTCCATTTCGCAATATGGAACACCATCCCTAGGGAAGCACAATAGGACATACACAGATTGCTTTTCATAGGCTTATAGATTTACTGAGAGATTTAAAGCTAAAATTTGTTAATGCTCCAGCACTTCATAGGGAGTTTATGGAGTTTCCCACCTACCAGACACTCTTATTTATTAATTTTGCAAAGAACTGAATAAATGAACAATTCTGGCCTGAGTCTAGCACACTCCCACTTTCCTGCTTGGAAACTGAATTCAGCCATCATCTTTTCTCTTGTCATAACACTCAGTCTCTGAGAACCTCACACCATTTTTTGGTATAGTATTACTCATTAACTTCTTCCACATTTTTCCTCTCCTTTGGAAAAAAACCAGTTATTTCTACATTTCTCTTTACTTGCCAAATTTAGATCACAACTTTATGAAGTTTTACACTTAGACTATTAAGCCAATGAATGAAAATAAATAGCTCGAGGAGAAACTGGAGACTCTTCGCCTGTTTCAAAGTGCAAGTTAAACATTGTTAAATATATTCAGCGTGTTATGCTAAAACAGCCCATGATCAGTCAGATTTATTAGCAAAGACATAATTTTATTCGACATTTCCCTGGAGAAACATAAAAATTAATTTTATTGCATACAAGTTTGATTGCTTCGAGATGAACTGACAAGTTATCACAATAATTAATTGAATTAATTGAAGCCAGGATGTTTCTTCTCTTGAGTTATTTTGTTTGGCATTTAGGTTTTTCAAAAAGAGGATTTAATGCTGATTATATCTTTAAAATTTATGGGGTATTATTATTAATTAACAAGCAAAAAACCCAAAGCACTGTAGAAAACTACAGCAGAATAGCAGAATATCTGAGATAATGTACAACCTTTATTTGAGAACACCCATTTATTACGTATTGCTTCTCCCCTGCAAGCTGTGAAATTAAACGTTATACTCCTATTAATCTAAACCCAAAGAATCACTGAAAGTCAGTGGGACATTGGCTCTGAAACTCCATCATCTCTGGGCACTAGTGATTGAGTTACTTAGTTGTTTAAGAAAATTTCATCATATCAACACAATTCTCTGAAGCAGAAATTAATCCCAGGTGCCTTGGCCAGTGAAAGCCCTGTATCTCACTGCACCAATATGAGTGTTGACATGGGACTTAGTCTGCATATGTGCTTTGTGCTGCTTCTCATTGCTGTCATCACATCCAGCCCAAATCTGACAGCACGAGGGTCTGGAGCAGCAGAAAAGCGTGATATGATATGTACCCCCTTAACGAAGTTTTGGAGAACATTCTTGATATGTGAAACACATGGAAATGCTAGCATGTGCTCTTTCATGTAACAGCATTTCACAAAGTCAAACATAGGTAACTAAGGGTGAATCTATGGGGCTTTGTAGCATAATGCACCCATTCCTTTCTATAGCACAGCTGTTTTGTCAAGTCCCATTCCCCATAAACAGACAAATTCAACTTTTCTTTATTTAATTTTTTTACACTTCTAATACAATTTAATTAATAATTTAAATAATAGTCTCCAATATTTATATACCCCCAAACATATATGAATAAAAACTAAAGGATATGCAAAGCTAAATTAATTATTTGGAATTAAAAGAATGCTGAAAATGAATGAAAATGCTTCTCTATTTAACTTACTTGCTGATGTACTCTGCATTCAGTAGCTTGCCACATGTATTGCACTTAAAACAGCCCAAATGCCAGTGTTTGTCCAAGGCAACCAATGACTGCCCATTTTTAATTTCTGAACCACAGCCCCCACAATCTGCAAGAGAAAAATCCAATATGAGTGAATCACAGACTTCAGATGGTCACGTAACAATAGTGATTACTGCAGTACCAGGATCCATTGGTGTCCTAGTAACAGCTTTGTGCAGTCTCTAAAGCTCACCGCTGGCTGCTCGCTGATGGATGACAATCGGTGCTGCCCTAATATTGCCCTAACATTGCTAGAAGACATGAATCTTTCAAAGAAAAATAAATAATGACTTAGGATTCCTGTGACTTAGGTTTTACTTTAACACATTTAAACAGTGCTTAAAATACACAAAGTTTAGCCAATTTGGTTTTCAAACACTGTAAATCAGGCCAACAAAATTAATAACAAAGACCTAACAGTCACAAGATTACAATGAGTAATTGATTCTTCATATAAGACTTTGCTTCTGGGTCTGAAAGACTTACTTAGTATTTCAAAATTCTTTTTGCGACCAAGGAAAAAAGCCTAAGCTGAAATTCTGATGTGAAATTCTGCAACCAGGAAAAATACATGAGAGGCATTACAAATTCCTGAGTAGTAGTTACATAGCAATATGCGAATGTGATGGCTGGCTATATATTTATGACTTACAGAATTTCACTTATATAAAGCTCCAAAAAGTGGTAGTCAGAATTAAATGCAAACCATGTCATAACTGGGTAATATAGGCTAGGCTATGTTGATTAAGCATAGCATACTCCCAAAAAAAAGTAATTCAGGACATGACTTTGAGGGGGGTTGGTGGCCTTTTGTTGGTTTTGTTTTATGGTTTGTTTATTTATAAACAATAGATGCTTTTGACTATGCTAGGAAGACACATACACTCTCAGATTCCACAGCAACAGTCCATCAGTGAGCACCCTGTTTAAAGATTTAAGGTAGGCATGGGATTTCAATCTGGTTCACTACATCCTAAATGAATCCTTTAGTACTCTACAGGGTCCAGCTTTCATTCATTCTTCACTCCAGGTTCCTGTTTAAAGACAGTTTTCTTCAGAATGTTAAAACAGTCGGAAGATAAGGGAAAAATAGGGATAAATATCAATAATAAACTGATTCCAGTATCAGTATCTCAGTAACCCTTCAATTCCATATGATTATATCATCCAATTCATGTGAAACCAAACATATATATATATTTAGGAATTATTCATGTATAACAACAATTTGCTACAGAAAAGACAAAGCCCAAGAGTCATTTAGAGATGCCAGAAGAGAAGAAAAATAAAACCACAACCATGTCTTGCATAAAAGACACATAAAAGCGTTAAAAAAAAAAAAAAATTATCTAGTTATTAAGAAGGAACTCCAAATGTAGGAGCATATTAGAACATTTAAACAGTCCTCTTAAAAACTTTCTGATTTAAGATTCTATTTAGTTGGTTAAGTGACCCTAATAAGACACTCTGTTAGTGCAATTCCAAATGCCTCATTTCTGAGTGCACAACAATAAAGAACAGTTCTTATTTTCCTTTAGTGGATTTGGAATGGATTAAGGGAGTAATAATATGTCTCTCTAATGTCACCCTGTAGAGCACCAATATGTGGAAACAAGGCCAGAACAAAAGCTTGTGCACCATAGATTCAGAACATTTGAGTTTTTGCTAATAAAAGAGAACATTTGGGAGTGTGCCTGGATTTAGTCCCACAAGAGAAAAAATGCTGCAGTATTCTGCAGTATCTATTCTTTAAATGCAATCAGAAATTCA
Source organism: Psilopsiagon aymara (assembly GCA_024733675.1). NCBI lineage: Eukaryota > Metazoa > Chordata > Aves > Psittaciformes > Psittacidae > Psilopsiagon > Psilopsiagon aymara. The sequence continues at coordinate 21,248 of JANRGW010032937.1, read as the reverse complement.
TTTGTGATCTGCCCTGCACTGGGGGGTCATCTGGTAATCTAATTCAACCTCATTAGTTGAGGGTTTATTTCACAAACTTAATACAACAACATATACTCAGATATCATCCACCATTTGACTGGTTTAAGCTTGGGTGGCCAGAAATGAAGCATTTTGTGAGCTAATTCTTTATTTCCAACTGCTGTTTTCTCTGTTAAGTTCCAGATAATTAAAAACAAATATTGCAGTTGCTATGCCAACAGTGCCTACTGATGCAACATCCTTGTCTTCCTGTTTTGGATGCTGCATCCTTTGGTGACTCACCTAATTTCAACCCATAACTCTGCAGTACACATCATTTTCTGCTACATGTTGATATTCTTCCCTGAGTGCTTTTTCAACATCAACACTACCACAGAGGTTTTCACAGCCAGCGTTTTATAAAGGAAACAACACAGGTAGGTAGGCATTTACATAATAATAAAAAAAAAAAAATCAAGGACTTGGGCAAAATGCTTTTGACATTCTTCCTTTCTTCCGAATTGAATGCATAACAGAGGTAAAAAACAAAGTGAGAGAATGAAAACAGAAGGAGTGGTCAGAGGGGGCAGTGATGCTGGGAGATCAGTGAGTTCTCAGAGACCTCCTGGAAGCATTCTTGAGCTCAAGTCAGAGATAAATGGGATGACAAATAACATATATATCGGGCAGTTCTGAGCCAGGAACAAACCCGGTGGTCAACACATTACCATCCAAGTTTGAATCAAGACTTAAGCAATTCCACTGAAATCTTCCTTCTAATTTTACACTTCTTCCATTTCTAATGAGATATAAAGCAGACTTGTATTTGAGGTCTAAGTATGTATGTTTGAGATTTCATCTGGGGAAAACCTAAGCTTCTGTTTTCCAAAGTCAAGTTTTGTCACAGAAACACACTTCCAGTGCTGTTTCCCTTTGGCAAGTGGTTTGCTTAGGTTTGTAGGTACCTGTGCACTGGGGAGACTCAGTGCAGTGACCTGAGAGAACTGGGAAGATACAATGCATGAAAAAATCACGTGTGTGTGTATAGAGAAAGGGAATGTAAATACATTAAATGATTCTGTATCACAGATAATCAAATGAACTTGTACTGTCAGTACTCAACCAGGCAAATAATGTCCATTAAAGTCAAAGGCACTTTCCCCTTATGACAGAGAGACAAACAGATGATAGGCCATTAAAGTATGGATCTGCAAATGCAGCCAGCGAAGATGGCTGAGGAGGATGGATCTCCAGAATAACTGATAAGAGAAAGCAACTAAGAGAAAGAGCTATCCCTCTCCAGAAGAGAATGGCATTGGCAACAGGGAAATCAGCACAGTATCTCTCACTGCATTCACGCAGGAGCTTTTGCTGACAAACTAGAGAAAGAAAATGGTGTAAACTTCTGTAGGGAAATGGGGGTGGGGACATAAGGAAAAAAAAAATCAAAACCCAAAAAAACCTCCCAAAAAGGGAGAGATTTTCTCCCTGAAATAGGATGTTTTCCTGATGCAAAGATGACCAATCTATGGGGCCCTTCCTCACCCATGACAAATCCAGCCAATGTGACATGATAGCCATTAAAAATACTTGTCTTCTGCTGTTTAATTGAATTGCTGTTGCTGTTTAATTGAATACAGACATTGTTTGACACTTAAGGTATGGTGCTACTTATGAACAAATCAGCAGAGGAACAGAGTTCAAAGCAACAATGACACTTCATAGTCTGATGCAAAAAAAGGTGGTATGAAAAGACCACATTACTTGTGGGCAGTGCTTGTATCTTCTGATAGCACAGGAAGACACTGAGGTCAAGGCAAATGTCCCTCTTGTCACGCTGTATATGTTAACACCTCCTGTGTAGTATTCAGCCATGCAGTCCCGCCACTGGTATTTTCTGAAGCAATATTGGAACACTTACAACTTATTAAATACCATGTTGTATTTTACTGTAGCAGGAGTTGGACTAAATCCTCAAAAATAATAACAATTATATTTTAACTTTCCTCAAATAATCTCATTTACTCCAGGTTTAATCAAATGCTTTTATGGGTAGTGTTAATCCTATAATGGCACCATTTGCTTTCCTTTCTAATATCACACTTTCCTGAAAAGCTACCATATACTTTTTTATTATGCATTTCTTGACACCATTTATGCAGCAGAGTGTCTAAATTATAATGACAATTGTCTAAATTAGTGTCTAAATTACACTTAGATTTTACTGAGGCTGCTGTGTTTCAGTTACACAGATTGGTGTCAGATTTTGTTCTTTAAACCTGCACAGACTAAGAACAACAGAAAAGAGCAGAAACCCCTACTTACTTCGCAGGTTCTGTACTGGAAAAGAGCCAGTGATGCTGGAAGGCGGCAGGGAACATTTCTGGCAGATGCACTCCTTCCCATTAAAAGTTACCCGGTCACCTGCAGGGAAAGGCAGCCTACAACAGGAAACAAAAGCAAACAGGTTACAGTTTCATGCCCTTATAGAAATGAAGTAACTTTCCACAAAGGAACTGATTATTACTCCAGTTCCTTTTTTCCTCTGTTTGCCCAGTTCTCTCATGATTTTTCAGCTACTTAGAGGCTCAAGTTTCAAAGGGACACATATCAAACAGACAATTTCAAATACAGATGTTACAGCTACTTAGAAAAAAGAAAAGATCTAAAGATACAAAAATGCACTGAGCACACAAGTCCAAATCCTTGTGCATCTAAGGAATGTAGTATCAGCAAGTGTTGATCACTAACAGGTTCAGTTACAGAATGAAAACAAAATTAGCATTACAGGGAATAAGCACAGGCAAATACAGCTTCTTTTATGTTGATAAAATGCTGCATGATAAAGATGACTAATACACATTAATAAAACACTTGCCCTCCCAACTTTTACCATATCAAATCCTTCTCTTAATCTTTATGCTCAGAAAGCAAATGAACCCTCATAGGAGAAAATCTATCCCAGTTATAAACTCCAGAACCTCTACATCACTTCTTTGCTCTACTCAAAACCAGCTCTCCTTACACTTAATTAAATCCTTCCTTTTTATCAATGTCCTTAAAGCAAAAAGCTTTCCACTGTGAGCTTTCTCGTCAGGGCACAGAAGCTGCTGAGGTTATTTTTCTATAAGACGACCAAATGGACAAATCACTTCATAATGCAGCAAAGAAAGCGAGGATTTAGAAACAGATTTCACTCCACCCCAAAGCTCATGTTCAACTAAATCCCAAGTGAGCTATCAAAATATGGCTTGAGTGGAGCATAAACATAACACAGGCCTTCTGCCTCCTGGTGAAGTCCAGCTGATCAGATTATTTCATTAACATTTCATTACAATTCTGCATGACATTCCCTTACAAACACTATTCAGATTCATACCAGTTGAGAAGTTTTCTTCACTACAAAAGCCGCACAGACACCTCTTGCTAAGAATAAACTTTATTTTGCCCCCTAAACCACCCATGAGTGGCTTACTCCACATTTATGTTGCATTTAAAACAAAATTTTTAATACTTGAGAAGTGAATAAGAGTAATTCCTTTGTTTCTAAATAATAGTATATGGAGTATGTAATACAGTAATAGGGTTTCATGGACAACACCAAACAGTTGAAGTTGGAAAGGATCTCTGGAGGTCATCTAGTTCAACTCAGAAGGTCATTCAAATGAGCATACATGTATTTGAATAAAAGATTAGTAAATGTGATACACTTCTACATGGATAATAAAAATTAATGACTAATTATCAAAAGCTGTCTCAAAAATAGAGTGATACAATTCAAATGCTACCCTAGTTTTATACTGCCAATATGAAAGAAACCATTTAATTATGTTTTCATTTTAACAAAATATTACAAAATCAGCTCTAGAACTTTTCACTATTGATTGACCTGGGAAGGCAGCCAAAAGGATGCTCTGTTTCATCAATACAGGCATCACCAGCAGAGGTAAAGATATCCTTCTCCCAACTCCATTCAGCCCTTGTCAGGCCACACCTGGTATATTGTCTTCAGTTTTGGTCTCTGCCATACAAAAATGATGTGGGCAGACTGGAGAGGGTCCAGAGAAGGGCGACAAAGATGATCCAAGGACTGGGAAGCCTGACATGTGAAGAAAGGCTAAAAGCACTTGGTTTGTTTGGCCTTGAGAAAAGGCTCAGGGGTGATCTTATCACAATGGTCTGGTATTAAAATGGTGGCTACAAAGATGATGTAGGTGTAGACTCCCTTTTTACAAGGAGTCACATGGAAAAGAGGGTAATGGGCACAAGTTACTCCTGGGAAGATTCCAACTGGAAACAAGAGGAAAATATTTCACAGTGAGAACAGTCAGCCACTGGAATAACTGGTGGATACCCCGATGTCGGACACTTTCAAAGATCTGGCTGGACAGGGTGCTGGGACATCTAGTTTATGTCATGTTTGCCAAGAAAGGTTGAATCAGATGATACTTGAGATCCCTTCTGACCTAGGATTCCATGATTCTAGAAGAGAAAAATAGGATAATCAACCTTCAATGGCACAGAGCCAGGTAGGTGAAGCCCACAAAACAAAACAAACCTCACAGGCACCGCAGTAAGCCACGCAGTCTCCCTAAAGAAGAGGGCACATAGGGTCTTTCCTAGCCCATAAACATACCTTGGTTTAATTTCTAAGAGTTTAGTAACTAATTGCAGTGCCCTTCCATTTGGATGGGTGAGGGCAACCATTTCAAATCTATTCAGTTTTCCACATCTGTGAGATACATTGCTTTTAAAAAAAAAAATCCTTCTTGGAAGCTGTCCACTCAAAGGTAAAGGCAGACATTTCCTTCCCCCACTGGTCTTCTAAACCCATAACTAAACCTCAGAGTTTGCTTCACTATCCTGATCATTGGGAATCCAGAATTTGTATACAACACGTTTGCCAGTGTTTCTGTAACATCCGACCTCTCCCTTTCACAAGCAGCCCTGCTTCAGGATTTCAGCGCCGGTGTGAGTGAAGGCACAACAGAAGGTGGTAACAGTCAATTAACAAGGGTTCAGATTCTGAGCTCTTTAAATTGTGAGCAGGACTATATATAGCATTGGAGGTTAAGAGCACAGTATCTGCCTTTGAATACTATATTCCACCACCAGTCAGCCACTGAACATTGCTGTGCATGGGTTTAAATAAGTTCCATATCCTTTTAAAAATATTCAGTGTGATTTTCACACTTGGATAATCTATTTTTAAAATGAGAATTAAGAGCATATTTAGAGCAGCTCTCTGAAATGACTTGTAGGACTTCAATACATCTTCTGTAATTCATTTCCCAATGAATTTTGTTTTATCCACCCGACTACAGTATTTGTAAAGCCAGAAATGACTGGGTTTACAATTTTATTGTACAGCAACAAACCATCCTCAGTCTAATCCAGGGTAATTGCGTGCTGACACCGAAAGGTCTGGTCCTGCCTGATCTTGTCCTTTTCTGCACCATGCCTCAACCTATGCCACTGTGGAATTCAAACTTTAAGCTTTTTGGGGCAAAAGAAAATACTGATTTTTTTTTTTTTCAGATATGACAGATGGCCTTCTGTTTTTTAAATTGCTGATCTCTGTGGCTGAACAGCCAACTAAATTTGATATAAGAAAATTAACAGAAGCATACGGCCAGGCTTGTGGGGAGAGCAAAGCTATTCATTTGATAGCAGACTGCATTTACACTGGGTCAGGTATAATGTCAGACTGCAACCTAAGGACCTACAGGATCAAATTCTGCTTTAACTTGTACCTGGTACAATCACATCCCTCAAGGTTGCTCCATAGCGACAAATTTGACCTATGGTGTTAAACATGATGATATAAAGTGAATATTACTTGCTATCTACATCTACATGAATTTCAACAAGGGCAAATGCTAAGTCCTGCACCCAGGGAGGAATAACCCAATGCAGCAGTACACCTTGGGGGAAAATCAGCTGGAAAGTATAAAAAGATGGATAGGTCCTGGTGGACACCATGCTGAACATGAGTCAGCAGTGTCCTTGGGGCAAAGAAGGTAAATATATCCTGAGCTGCATTAACGTAGTCAACAGACCCAGGAATAAGGTCTTCCCCTCTTCATCATTTGAGAAACTGCATCTAAAGCAGTGTACCATTTTGGGCTCATCGGGACAAAATTTACTGGAGGGAGACCAGTGCAATTGCCTAGGTCCAGAGCTGGAGCACAGGAGGCACAGGCAAGGGCTGAAGGAAATAGACTTGTTTGGCTTAAAATGCTGAGGGAAGATCTTAGTGCTGCCTAAGACTACCTGATGACATGTATATAAAAATCAGAGCCACACTCAAAGGCACAGAGCAAAAGGACAAGAGGCAGCAGACATGAGCTAGAATATGGGAAATGTCAACTCAACATATGAGAAAAAAAAATACCATGAGCATGCTTAAATGCTGGAACAGGGTGTCCCAAGAGCCTGTGGGATCTCCACCCTTTGAAATATCCTAATGCCATCAGCAGCCTGCTCCAACTGGACTTGGTTTGAGACAGCGGCTGAACCACAGAGTCCCCCCAAATCCCTTCCACCTTACATGACTCTAGGGCTATAGGTATATTCCATACATAAACCTGAAGAGTTGCACTGCAAGATCCCTTTGCTCAGGAAGCACCACATACCGATATCTTGATAAATATGCTTGGTTTAAAATCAAAATGTGAAGAAGAACACAGTGCAATTTCAAATCTTTAGCCTCAACATGCAGGTAAAGCAGCCAGCTTCAGGAGATGCTTTAAGAAGTACCTAGTACTGCTTAAGTGGGAATAGAACCCTTGCAAAATTCAGCAGCACTAAAAAAATGAGCAATTAAAAAGGATTAGCATACTCAGAAAGTCTGGCATGATTGCCACATTTCAGAATGAGCTGAATTTTAACATCTAATTTTCAGTATTACCTTAAATTCTTAAGACATATATACACACACAAAAGCCTGCAGTTTCTTTCTAGAAACAGCAGCATTATACTTGGGACTATAAAATCTTTTATTACAAAAGAAAGATAAATTCTGTTTTCTGAATTTTTACACTCAACTGCCTATCCACAACGAATTACCCCCTTGAAGATAACAGAAACACAAACGGATTGAGAGAAGCTTTAAATCTGGGTTTGGCGCAAAATCCTTGAAGAACATGTAACTCCCTCTTGCCCCTCCACACATTATTTCCCTTTATTGAGCATACAATCAACTTCTATCAAAATGCTGTTTCAAGAGAGAACTTCCTAAATTAAGATGAAAAGTAGTACTTAGATATCCAAATTTTCTAAAGCAAACACAAACCTGTTTGGTTATTAATATGGAATGCACGTGGTAATCTATCCCCAGCTAAGAGACAAATTGCCCTTCTCTTCTTCATTTATATATCACAATAAACTGTATTTTCCCAACTTTTCATCATAAGAATACTGAAATTAAAGGGATAACAGTTATATACATTCCTCCAACTGGGTGAATAAACACTCCCCCTCCCAACTTTACCAATTATATCAACCCATAAAACCAAACCCCAGATTTTTGAAACCTTATGCACACACAGCCCATCAGTAACACTGAAATCACAACGTCTATGTGCAGCACAACATTATGCAGACCATACATCTTATACAGATGTATTAAGCATATATAAATTTTAACACACTAAGACTTCCCACAGGCATGGTTACTTATTTATTCTTGCAAGACTTAATTTTCTGCCCTTTCCTATCCTGCATAAGAGGCATACAGTCCTGTCTCTGACAGCCATATAAGAACTATGTGCATGATTTTAATAAAATGCAGCTTCTATTGCTACAGATAGCATTGATTTTGGTCCTCTTTCTATTTCACTTTCCAAACAAGTGAGCCTTTTGGAGGAAATGTCTTTGGCAGTCCTTTGGAGGACAGAGCTTCATGCAACTAATGGAACCATAAGAATGAGATTTCTCACCCAGTTCCCAGGAACTGAGACTAAGCAGTTAAGCTGCAACATTTTTCAATCTTTGTTGTTCTTCTCCTACTCATTCCTAGTTTAGGGCATCCCAAAACACAACAGAAAGCAAGTTTCATTGGACTATGAACAGCACCGGAAGAAAAGACTAAGCCCTCAGTCCTTACGCCAGCAGAGTAAACACGCCATTAAAATGTGAATTTCTTTAAGAGCCACTTGGTCAATACATGTTACAGAGAAACAATCACAGAAGATGATTGTACTTGTATATGTACTTTTTATACTGTACTTTTAATGGCTTTTCTCTGCACACTAATTAATCTTTTTCACTCTTCAACCTTGGCAGCCCTGGCCAATTGCATGAGTCCCAGGTAATGCCCAGGGATGAGTTGGGTTTCTGACACAGAAGCTTTTTCAAAGAGGAGGACAACAGGGAATCCAGCTCTTTTTTGTAACACTGAGGCACTGGGCACTCAAAATGAGTAATATCAGGACTCCAGAAGATGACTGGACTTGCGTTACTGGTTTGTTTTTTTCCTCACTGCTCCAGCTAGCTGAATGCACATCAGATTTTCTCACTGATTGTACCATCCGAAGCAATATACACTTCCCACCAGTTTCTATTCAAATCTTCTCCAAAAATAAATAAGAAAGGAGTTGCTGCTGTCACTGGTTTACTATTCAACATAGGAGCAGTTTAAAAGTGTTACTTCAGAAGCTACAGAAATATGGATTATAGAAGCGCTCATTTAAAGCACCTAAAAATCTTGCAACATTCTGGAGACCCACATCATGAGTGCACAGCACCTTCTGCTGTCAACACACTGAAGCTGGTAAGAACCTTGCTTTGTTGCCTTGAGAGCAGGATCATCAGGCAGTCACCACCTCTCAAGTTCACACCATTCTGGAAGTCAGATTTCTAACAGAGCACACACATTTAAGTCCATCTGTAAAAGGCAAGATCAAATGTAGTTTGCATTATTAGCCAACTACCTCAGACAGTGTGATCTGGCCAGTTAGTTGAGGTTTCTGCCCATTGGTAGGAAACGAGGAGACAAACGGTATTCCTGACTCTTCCACCAAAGAAAAGGATAATGGTAAGAGCTTTACAATCCTGTACCCCAAACCATATGGCTCTGGCTTTCTGCTGTTTGACGTTATTGTTTTAAACAAATAAAATCTTTTTCTTGCTTAAACCAAATGTATTTATAGTCTACCCACCTTACTTTAACTACAGATATCACTCAATAAGATAAATGCTGATGATGTTTAGATAGGACACACTTTCCCATAAAAACCATAAATTATGCCTGCCTTGCAAAGACTGGGGTAATTGAAGCAGAGCTGATTTAGGGCAGTTGAGGACCTGCTCCAGTGTTTTTACTATAAACAGATGACAGGATTCTTCTGTTACTCTGCACCACAAGTCAGCATTATAACCCCCCTGGGAGACAGTAATTGAATCCTGCTAGTCAGCAGGTCATTAGTTGGCTCTGATGAAGACAACATGAATTTGTGTGTCCTAAGGAAAGCAACAGAAGCAAATCTAGGTCTCTCTATTGAAGTTTTACATAGCAGCAATTAGAAACAGTGAAATAGCTTTTAATCCAATGATTTAGTTATACAGAAGGAAACATCTCTGGGGTTTTTTTAGTCTGAAATACTTTTGTATCAGGAACTTGATTTTTAAAAGCTTTAGCATGTCTTCAACATACACGATATTTTGTAGCATGTTCTAGAGAGTACTTTCACTGTATTGCAATTCAGCTCACCTGAATTGTTAGGTACTGTGTAGTATATAGAAAAACATTCCAAATTTCCAGGGAGACAAGACAAATTTTACCACTAATCTCCAAAACATCAGCTGAAGGACTGACTAAATACAGCTGGAGTTTAGTATATACAACAACCTGACTGAAACCTAAGTTAGGTACCAAGCTGCTAAGTACAGTAACACACAGGTAAATAATTTATGCCTGAATACTAAACCCCAATGGTGTGGCTGAGGATACAAGCACATACAGCAGCAAACCAGAATCAACCAGGGTTTGCTTTTTTTCCCCTCTTAAATGAAAAACTACCTCATTTTAGAGAGGTACTGGTACTAAGAAGGAAGGTACTGAGAATTAGCTATCTGCAGAAGAGCTGTAATACTGACAGGCTGCAGGTCAAATGCATGTGCAACCAGACATTAACTCATAAGATCCACGCTTACCCTATTAAAACATTTTTTTCCTATTAAAAAGGCTACATACATTTTGGGCTTTTTTGTTATCTTTACTCTTGATGTTTGTTTGAAATAACCAAAAGGAAAAAATCTCCTGTCAAACATGGTAAAACCTGAACAGATGGAATATAATAATGGCTTGTCAGTTTCAGTCTTCCCCTTAACTTGGCTATTTAATTATTCCTGCAATTGATATATCAAATCAAGATCCTGCTGTGAACCATGGCTGTCCTGGAATTTGAAGTCCTCCTTCTGCATCAGCACAGGAGGACATCTGAGCTCAGCAGCCCTATGAGCTGCTGCAGCAACATGAACATGCCAGTTTTGGAGTGTACAGTCACCTGGAGGAGGCACTAGCACATCCAGTACCTACATGCGGTGCATCAGTGCCCTGTTGTGCTTTCCCTTTAAACACAGGGCAGCTCTTCTTGTACTGCGAAAGGTTCAAGTTTAGCCAGAGAAATTACCACAGCATTTCCATTTGCTCCAAACACTGTTAACAGCACATTTCCCGAACGTTTGCTGAACTTAAAGTTTCTTCCTGAAGCCTTCAACAGATTTATTTTTGTTGTTTCCACAGAAGAGGATTAAGATGCAGGTCAAGCAGACATCAATCACTTGTACTGCCAATCACTTGTACTGCAGACTGCAAATATCCCCACCAACACTGGGTTGCAACGTCAAACATACCCATGGGGGAAATGATCCCACTGAACTACACTGGGTTGTAGTAGGTGAATACCTTGTGCGCTGCATCACTTGCCATCTCCATAGCTGCTGGAGATCCTCGGTGAGATCCAACATGTACATAACTGTGAGTCCAGGACTTTTCTGTCCTACTTTAAATGACTTTCACAGTTTCTGGGAAACACCACTGTGAAACTTCAGTTTAAATCTATTAATATGGTGTCCAGTCAGGTCACTGAAGACTCAGCCAGTGGCACTGGAATCCTTTGCAACTTCAGTCAACCAAAGACAAGATAGCAGACACCAGAGAAATAAAGCATCATTTGAAGCAAAAGGTCTGGCAGATGCAGGGGCAGTTTCACAGGTACTTTGAAAACCTCACACATAAGACCCCCATATAACAGAAAAAGCATTTGGAAAAGAGGGTGGCACTCCAAATTCGTGTCTTTTTATTCTGCTACTTTTAAGGAGTGGAAAACGTAAAACGGAACTTCCTCCTTTCCTCCTTTCCCCTTCATCCCACCCCACCCGCCTACGGACTTTTAAGTTTGAATGCCTGGCATTTCAAAATCTAGTTTTTAAATGAAACAACTTAACATAGAAAACATACCTGCAGACAGCACACACAAAACAGTCTGGGTGATAGGTTTTGCCCAGTGCTGAGACCACTTCTCCCTCGATGAATTCATCACAACTGAAGCACCGTGTGCCATAGAGCCTCTGGTAGTCCAAAGTACAGATGTAGTCTCCCTGTCTCACAAAAAATCCTCCTTGAGCCAGGTCACATCCACAAGCTGCAGGAAGAGAAAAAGGCAGACTCAGAAGGCTGGAAACGCAAAGCCCACTTTCTAACACAATGCCTATTTTTCACCTATGGCTCCTTGTAGAACACTAAAGCCTTCAATATATGGGCTTATGACCACAGAGCAGTTGTGGATCTGAAAACCACTACTTTAATAGCAAATTATATCAGTGGTGTATTTTGTACACTAATAATTTGGATTTATTCCATGTAAAAACATTAACCTCAGTGCAGTGGCTGCAAGTACAGAGTTAAGTCTTCAGGAGATTAGTTCAAGGCTGGCATATACAACACCCATCATGTTTAATGAGTTAAAGAAAATGTATAAGGGATATAAACCTGTAAGCTCTAAGCACACTGATACAAAGAAATGTCTCTGACAGATTACAATTGCCTGATATTCTTCCTGGATACAAAAGTGGTTGAAATACTGTTCCCTCGAAACACAGGGTGTGATTTACATCGTAACAGCAGTAAACTGCCACAGGTTTACAAGGTCCTTTTTTCAAACTGGATCTTATATTTACATGACAAACATCACTCACCAAGCTTGAATGGGAGGGATCTCTCCAGCCATCTGCTCCAGGCAAAAGTAGAGTTTATAATCCTAGCTGTCAATTTATAGATTTTAAGCTAAATCCGTAGGAAAGACTTAAGGTTGATTAATCAAAAGTTTATGAGACTTTTCAGGGGCTTTCTCCATAGCACCAGGGATACCACTAGGCTGGCATTTTGAGAACGTGCCAGATGGGAGAGGAGAGTTACAAGTCTGGCTGACATCATACAGAAGAAGACAGGGATGTAGAAAATAATCCTCACCCATATTGACCAGGATCTCTGACAACAGACTTGAATTAATTTATTCCAGGAGAACTGGAATTCAGAATGGTGATTCTGCTGCTCTTCTGACTACTACTTTAAGTCACAGCATCACACTTGTTACTACGTACTTCTGCTCCCAGGGATGTGCATGTGGGGAAGTGCTTCCAGCAGCAAACGGTGCTTACAGTCAAATGAGGTTGAACAGATGACAGCAGCAGTGTCACTACTCGCACGCAGCCCACAGAAGGCGAGTGGGAATGTCGGTTATCGAATATGGGTTGCACATACAAAACACTGCAGAGCTGCTCGGTGCCTTCGTCCCAAAATAGCAGAGGTACCTACATTCAAGACTGAGATCTCTTCTTAGGTACCTGAGAGTCCACAGGCACTTTCGTTTTTAAATGTAAAGCCTCACAACCCACACTAAAGCCTCCTTGGAATCCCAGGATCTTCCATCTAAACTATGAGAAATTAACCCAGCTGGCATGTTCAAGGCACAAAAAAACACAAAAACCACAGAAACCAAAGAAATCACAGTATCCTGAACACTCATTCAAAACCACATCCAATCACCCTTGTTTTATCATCCTTCGCAGTAGACAGAGACCTCAGCATAGGAGACCTGGGCTAAAGGCCCACTTTAAATTATGAGTGGGCATTTAAAAAGTGGTACTTTTCCCTGTACAGGGCCCCAACCACTAAGTGAGAGAAAACAACAGTCATACTAAAACTATATTGCTATATCATAGAATCATAGAATAGTTAGGGTTGGAAACGACCTTAAGATCACCTAGTTCCAACCCCCTGCCATGGGCAGGGACGCCTCATCATTGACCATGCTGCCCAAGCCTCTGTCCAACCTGGTCTTGAACACCAGCAGGGATGAGCACTTACCACTTCTTTGGGCAAAATTTTCCAGTGAATGAAGAAAATCAGAAGTGAATCTGGAGCACAGGAGGTTACATTCTCTCTCTCAGTCATTGAGTCTCCAGGATGGAGGAAGTCACATTTCCACAACCCAAATACTCCTCCCTTGCTCTTCACACATCACTCCCTCACCAGCTATGCTCTACCAGCCACAATTTGAGTCACAAACCCTCTCCTGCTCCTACACTCTTTAAGCCATTGGATACCATTTAACTCAACACACAGCTGATCATGGGAGAACACAGGCAGTCCAGTTTAATTACTGGCTTGGATATTAAACCAGTCTGAATTTAAAGCTGAGAAGATTAGCTCTGAAAACAGACCCATTAGCCACCCCTCAGGCAAGACAGAATCATAGAATCATAGAATAGTTAGGGCTGGAAAGGACCTTAAGATCATTCAGTTCCAAGCCCCCTGCCATGGGCAGCGACACCTCACACTAAACCATGCCACCCAAGGCTCTGTCCAACCCAGCCTTGAACACCGCCAGAGATGGAGCATTCACAATTTCTTTGGGCAACCCATTCCAGTGCCTCACCACCCTTACAGTAAGAACTTCCTCCTTATATCCAATCTAAACTTCCCCTGCTTAAGACATTACCCCTTGTCCTATCACTATAGTCCCTAATGAACAGTCCATCTCCAGCATCCCTATTCTGTGCTCCTTGCTGCTTCTTACATGGGCAGCAATCCTGCCTAGCTGAGATGATTCTGCACATGTGATTCTGCACATTCATGCAGAGACAAGAAATCAGGGAAAGGAAAGCTGAAGGAAGCCTACGGAGTATGTTTGAAGGCAACTACCAGACCTGACTCTCCTAGGATAGGAAATCAGCGTTATGTCACAGATTCACTCCTATCCAACACTTGTCATCCAAAATGAGTATCTGGAGGTAGGGTTATTTAAAACCTAGAAATCGCTTCCAAACATTACTGATGTTCATCTTATTGAAACAAGAAAAGCACTGCAAACATAGCACTTACAATAATGAAGAGATGAACACTGAGTAACTCAGCTGCTTTTCTTGGTATTATTCTGCACACTGAGGCAATGCCCTATCTGGAACAGTTACGATCATTTCAGTAATTTTTTAGTGAATAAGTGTTTGTCTCCTCTTGTGGTGACTGGCAATAAGCCAGTAGCTGGATGCGCTATGGGACTTGAGATGGAAGATATCCACACCATTTCTGAGGAGGATACCTGAGGAAGACTTCTCTAGCAACTCAGTAATTCCACTCATCAAGATGGTGTGCCGTTACCCGACACCAAAATACTACATACAGATCTGAGAGGTTCCATTACTTGCATAGAACCAGGATATTTTTTTCCTGGCCTGGTGTCTGTAACAGCACTTGCAGCACTGTCATTTATGTGTGCGATTTCACAGTCAATTTAACTCCATAATTCTTTATTGCCTACAGCCTATAAAAATGTGACCATGTGAGGAGCATAAATATACATAACTCTACATGACCTAGACAAGCTCTAGAAGTGGGACCATGTGAACCTCATGAGGCTCGACTAGGCCAAATGCAAGGTCCTGCATGTGGGTCAGGGCAATCCCAGGTATCAATATGGGCTGGGAATGCAGGGATGGAGAACAGCCCTTTGGAGAAGGACTTGGGGGTACTGGTGGATGAAAAGCTGGATATGAGCTGGCAAAGTGCACTCACAGCCCAGAAAGCCAATTGTATCCTGGGCTGCATCCTAAGAAGCATGGCCAGCAGGTCAAAGGAGATTGTTCTCCTCCCTACTCTGCTCTTTAAGACCTCACCTGGAATAGTGCATCCAGCTCTGGAGTCCTCAGTACAGGAAAGACATGGAGCTGCTGGACAGGGTAAAGAGAAGGGCCACATAAATGATCAAAGGAATGGATCACCTCTCCTAGAAGGAAAGGCTGAGAGAGTTGGGGTTGTTCAGCCTGGCGAAGACAAGGTTCCTGGGAGACCTTATTGGAAACCTTCCAATACCTAAAGCGGGCCTATAAGAAAGACCAGGACAAACATTTTAGCAGGGTTTGTGTCAATGGGACAAACGGTAATGGTTTCAAATTAAAAATTCAAGGTCAGGTAAGACTGGACTCTGAGCAGCCTGGTCTAGTTGAAGATGTCCCTGCTCACTGCAGTGTGGGTTGGACTAGAAGACTGTTAGGAGTCCCTTCCAACCCTTCATTTCCTATGAAAATAAATAGCAGCAATAGCAATTAATTACTGCACTTAAAGCATATTGCCATTCCGCTATTGTGTGTCATCAGTACTCCATTTGCACTGTACGAATATAAAATGCATCGTTCTGTTCCTTGCTGGCAAATGAGCCTACTAAAAGCAGATTAATTTTTTGGCTGTGTACTGGGCCTGAATATCAGCTGTGTCCTGAGAGGCTCAGAGGATACTACACTACAGCAGGCTGCAGCAGTAAAATGCACTGATTTTCTTGCATCCAGAAAGTGCAGTTTTGCTTTAAGCTTGCCAAACAATCAAGCAGTCTGCTTACATGTAACTGCATGTATGAAGTCTATTTTATTTTCCTCCCATTTGTTGCCTAATGCAAGCAACCAGGCATGAATCCAACACAGAAGAGAGAGGAAGAGACCTTGAAAATAAAAGAAGGAACAAAACCCCATTCAAAATGTTATAGATAAAACAAGAAAAAGATCCCTGCTTCCTCAGAGATAAATGAGAGTCTTCTTCCTCTGCAGTGAGGCTTTCTGTCCATTTCTAGTATTTTCCTCCATCCCCAAGATGGATGCTGATGGCTGACTAAGATCCCAAGGATAACACGTAGTACGCTGTTGACATAATTCTCTTTTGGCAGCTAAATTGCATGTCTTCAAACGCCATCGATGCAGTCTGGGAGCGCATTCTCCAAAAGCCCATGACTATATCCGGAACATTTCTCCTGGCCACTATGCCTGTGAGAAGCAAGAGCAACCACCTGGCAAATATCCACCACTACAGTGCTGACTTAACTTCAAACTGAACCACAATTACTTGGAAGCAGTCTAAGCCTGTTTCCAGAAGATAACTGTGACCGAGATACTCTCTGTCTCATGGTCTGGCGTGGATGAGTCCAGGTAAGCTTTTCGTGAAGGCTTTGAGGAAGTCTTCCCCAGTTTGCTGAACATGCAAAGTCTGCATGGTATAATAGCAGCTTGCCAGCCCTCTTAGTCAATTCACATCTGAAACTTCTGTCTATAGGTGAGGCAGCAGCATGACAGAATAAACTTGCATTAGCATATATGTAATCCAAACCACACTTCCCAGCCGGAGTGACCGAATCTAAGTCTTTTTAACCGGAAATCAAGTATACTCAAGCCCACCAGTCAGCAGCAGTTTAACTATAATGTCTGAAACACCAGCTATAATCTCAAGGACTGAATTCTCACCTTGTTTTGTTATAGTCCGTAATAAACAAAAGCAGTATGCAGCTCCAGAAAAGTCTGGGGCAGACCTGCTGGCCCCTTCCCCAGCTCCAAACGAGGAACTGCAGTAAGGCAGACACATCTGCCAGAGGAAAGCCAGCAACTTTCTAGAGTGGAAAAAAGAACTGTGGAGATATATCATATCCATCTTACAACACCTCACCATGCATGTGTAGCATTGATAAAGATGTAAAGGATGCAGCACACAGCACATATTCACAAGCTCTCAGGATAGACTAGCTACGATACCCACAAGTTAATTGATGGAGTACACATTTAAGAGCAGGAAAATCCTTAGAGATTCACAATGCTTTTATGAGACTGACAAAACATTAATGACTCAGGTGTACTAATTTAAATGGCGAGTTTGGGGAGTTACCTGTGCTCTATGGAACTTGACTCCTATAATTAGCAGAACCAGATATCTAGTAATTTTGCATTAGAAAGTGTATTTACATTTTCATTTCCCTACTGGAAAGCAGAATTTCACAGTAGCTTAAAGACAGTGATACTGCCCTATAAAAGCACTCTTATAGTGTTAAGGGTGAGAGGATCTCTCACTGTGCAATATATGCGGCTGTTCCAAGCTACCAAAACAACTCCCAGAAAAATTGGAACAGATGCCTGGTTTATACTTATTTCTCATTTTAAGGAATTAATCTGGTTATTTAAAATTTACAAGCATGCTAAAGAGGTTTAAGAAACAGAATAATGTGCTTTAATCATTTTCAACCGAAAAACACCTCCAAATGTTTCTGATGAAATACTGCTGTCAACCACCAAACTAATTAAAACAGCTAGTTTTAAAAAACCCACCACAAGTAAAGCAACGACATTAAATATTTTCTGATTTTTCATAATGAAGCTTTGTGTGCCAGTTACAGGTTTGCAAATTAAGTGCTTGCTCTGACTACACACAGATATGGCAGATGGTCTCGTGTTAATGACTCGCAGAAAGCGGGAGGTGGAATGACACCACCGTGGCAGTGATGAATCCTGTGCAGCTCTCTCTGAGTCTCCACACAGGCTCCATATCACCTTAGTGCATTGAAACTCCCAGTAACTACTAACGCATGCTGACTGCATCCCTGCTGTACCTCCAGGTGAAAGAGCATGGAACAGACGGAAGGGCCTCCTGCATAAAGGCATCCTTGCACTGACATTTTTTGCATGGAGAAAATCATCACCCTAAGAAAAGAACTTGAGCAATTCAACAGAATTAAAGGCTCTTCATGGGTGCCGCATTATCTAATGTGGGCTGAAATTATGCGTGCTCAAAATCTCTTTATGCGAATAGTATCTTTACTTCCTGCAAAGCTTATTTTACCATCCAAAACTTCATTTAATGAACATTAGGCATAATTTTTAAACACATTCTGTTTTGTTCCGGTTCTACTTTGATTTCAGCTTGGATAAGATTTACAGCTCTCCGTTTGTTTCATGTCCTTGTCTGAATCTACCACAGCATTCCCAGCAGGGCCAAGCACCTCTCCTGGCTACCTCTCTCCTCCCAGTTAGGAACCACCCCTACAATGCAAGAGTCTGCACGTGGCTGTATCTGCAGTTTGGATCATACCCCAGAAATTGCAGCAGTTACTTCTTTGAAAATCCTATTCATGTTTTGTAAATAAGGGGAAGAGCAAGCCAATGAGAAGACTAAAGGAAAATATAATTAGTAAGAGAATAAAGCACGGGAATTGTTTAACATTCTGGGTATAAAGCCAAGAGTAAGCATGTATAGCTTTACTATGCCCTAAAGATTTAAATCACTGAGACTTCATGCCTTTAAATGAGATAAGTCAAAGTTGGAAACCAGAAATAACAGAAACTTTGGATTCCTGGGGTGGACAGTTAGCTAACCTTCCTGGAAATGTTACCACTACACTCAAGCATAGCTCCTCCCCTGTCCCTTTCATTACACTTTACTAATATTACGTAAAGTCATGACAGAGTCTCTTAAAAAAGAAAATACATCAGACTTTGCATGAAACATGCCACAAAATAAATCTTTCACTAGAGTGCTGATGTGATCAGTATATGACCGAGGCATGAGGGGCAACAGAATGTTCGTTACGAATACAAAGAAAGGTTTCAACAACAATTTGATTAAAACAAAGAAAACAACTGCTTTGTGACTGTGAGAGTACACTAGCTAACTGAATTTTCTTTTTCATGCTTTAGTTGTTGAGTTACTTTGAGAAAGTTAGTGACTGATAAAAGTTTATGCTTAAAAATCTCAAAACCACAATACAGAACCATTGGCTACTGCATTAAATTACTTTTGCATGGGTAAAAGTTGCCATCATCATTATTATTTCGGTAAAATAAAGTATTAAGCTAACATGACATTGGTAAGTCAGCCCCAAAACTGCCATTCTCTCCAAGCCAGACTGTGAGCACTGTGTCAGAAGTATAGTTTTTCCTAATATACTGAGTTAATACAATCTGGGATTGCAAATTCTGAAGGACTTGGGAAGCGACAGGCATGTTGCTGAGTGCGCCTGATGAACAAGAGCCCCTATGCTCATCTCTAGTGCCTAAGATGCCACACATACTGCCAGCCACTACTGCTTGGCCAAAAGTTGGAACACCAAAATCTTACTAGTGAGCTTCCCGTAAATGACTCCCATTCTGAAACATGAAACCCGCAGCTATGTTCAAATACGAGTCCTTCAGATTACTCAGCATAGCTTTTAACATATTTATATCCTAGCAGATGCATCTGACACAACAAACAAATCAGTCCTATTGCCAAGTTACTTGTCTTTTTTTTAATCTTTTCATGAAATATTTCGTCTTAGCCCTTCCTATTAATCTGCCTTGACAATAAAGGATATAAAACTGGGTTGTGTTGTATGTTCTACTGGAAAAAATGGCATAGAAATGATAGATCCATCCCAGGGCCTTTTCACAATCCCTAAGAAATTCAGTGGCACAAGAACAAGATGTTCTTTCCTGTGAGGGTGGGGAGACACTGGAACAGGTTACCCAAAGAAGCTGTGGCTGCCCCATCCCTGGCAGTGCTCAAGGCCAGGTTGGACAGGGCTTTAAGCAACCTGATCTAGTGGAAGGTGCCCCTGCATGAGGCAAGGGGGTTGGAACTGGATGAGCTTTAAGGTCCCTTCCAACCCAAACCATGCCATGACTATAATAACAATCAGAAACACTGATCCACAAAACCACATACCCAACTCTAAGCTGAACATGTGATATGTTCTAACAGGTTAATTAAACAAATAGATGAAAATTCATAGGGGAAAAAGGCATACTTGAAACTGCTAGCTGTGCTGGCATGGAAGACTGCGTGTGCTGCATTCATAGCAAGACAGCAATCCAGAGATTTTTGATTAGGGGTACAACACGCAGACAGCAAAACTGATATTATGGAATGATCATGTTTTTATATCTGTGGCTTGGACTGCAAGCTTACCTCATTTCATCAAGATCAGACTAGGAAAGTACAAAGAGATGAGTTATGGTTCTTCTCACATATGAGTAATCTTGTACAAGGAACAGCTTTTTGCGGGACTACAGGCATTTTCTCATTTAACTAGGGTAGAGGTTGCATGATTTTTGCATGGAAATAGATTTGCAAATGCCCTATGAACTATCCATTATCAGGTCTGCTAGAGTGACTATATAAAATATATAAAGCTATAGAAACACTGGGCTTTGATTCATACTTCCAATATTTCCTAAATACTGCTTAACATAGCAGTAACACATCTTATTGCTACTTTGGAAATGCCAGGGCTCTATCATATCACAGGAAAATAAATAATTGCAAAAACTCCTAAAACAAGGTAATTTCTATCTTTGTGAAAGGTCAAAGAGGTCACCCAGGACAACATAATCACCACACCTGCATCTCTTCTTATCTGCAATCCTATGTTAGTCTGTCTCTCTATGGGCACACTAAATGATGCTGTTGTAATCCAGCTCCAAGTCAGTATTTACCTAATATTATATCCTGCATGAGAAGCAGCCTTGACCTGACAGACACCCTCAGAATGAACCAGACAACACAATTTGCTTTAATTTGATAGCCTGAGTCATCGCCATTTGTCATTTTCCCTCATGCTTTCATTACAGCAGTAAGAAATAAGAGATTTCACAAACATTGGAACGAATGCCCTTGAAGTCTAACAAATGTTCGCCTCACTTTTCTGAAGGAAACCGTTTCTATTACAACCATATTTTCACTACAACCAATTAAAATGGGAGATATTTTAAGTAAAAACTGAGTAAAAATTTGAAGTGAGACTAGATGGCATGCTCCCTACAGCCTTTTACCAGCATATCAGACATGCAACTTAAGAAAAAATAATAGCTAAAAATAGCTATTATAAGTACATTATTTATGAAAGCCAACCGTACCCTGGGCTGCATCAAAAGGAGCGTGACCAGCAGGTCGAGGGAGG
>JANRGW010032936.1:0-23372 GCA_024733675.1 Psilopsiagon aymara | reverse complement strand
GAGGTATGTGTGTGTGGGTGGGTTGCTGTTAGCTATTAAATCTGCAAAATGAAAGGCTGTTTAGTATTCCCATCATGATGTTTGATTCTTCAGGCATAACAGAGTGTTTATATGTTCTTGGAGTTATGGGTGCAGAAACCTTGCTGTCCTGAGCCTTTGTTAATGTATCTTATAAACCAGGGGGAAAAAATCTTCCTGAAGAGAAGACAATGAGCAGGTTTTTATTGGAATGACATTGAAAGAACTTTGGAAATGTCACGAATATAGTGAAACGTTTTTCATGTAACTGCCTTAAGCTGTTCAGGGTTTTAGCCAAAGGTTATATAAGTGTAAAGGTGATGGGCCATATACATGTAAAGAATATGCATACGTATTTCCTTCTATATTTACTTCTGTACTTGTGTAGAAGTGAAATTTCACTTTTCCATCTGATAACTGTTCACCATTGTGAAAATTAAAAACCAGTTCATGAAATAGCTCAAGTTTGGGGGTAGTGGTGGTGGTATTTTCATTGGTGAAACAAAAGTGGGTTTTAGGAAGTATGAAAATCATGGCTAATACTGTGCTAATGAAAGTCAGAAGATTCTGTGTGTATAGCACTGTGTGAGTTTGAGTTCATATCTGAATATGATATGAATTTCAGCACATGGTGGTTCTCTCTGTTCACGGAGTCTTAAAGTGGCAAAGTAACAAGTAAGTATAATCTCAAGCGAATGTGGTTTTGATGATGACATTGCTGAATAGTCCGACAAATACCAACGTGACAGTAGTTGATTAAAGTAAAATTAACCTTGTAAGAATATGCTGCAAAACTTAAAGTGTTTTGGTTTCATATGAGAACAGTTTCTGTGATTCTGAAGAATTTCAAATGACAGTAATCCCAACTTTTATGTACTTTAAACTTACACTTGAAGCAGAGCAGAAATTAGGATAAGCTTTTCTGCCTTCTGACAGGCAACTTTGGTAACCAGTTATTCACTGATGTGGTTTTAATATGCCTACAACTGAAGTACTTGGATTAAACACTTAGTTTGGAATGAAAAGAAACTTAACACCAAAAATACCTTTGCTTTCCAACCCATGTGGAGGACACTGACAGCATTTACTGTATGCATTTTTCTCTTACAGCTATTCGTCCTATGGCAATCAGAGCAGTCAAAATTATGGACAGGCACAGGTAAGGTGAAAAAGCCCGTCATGTCTTTCAAAGCAGATGTTCCTTGAGTAAAACTGATTGTTCCTGAGTGACCATATATGGGCCAGGAAGAATTCCATTCTCAGCTTGATGTGTGCAGTTGTGTCTACTAAAGAACAACTGTAATTAGCTGCTGGAAGTTACACTTACATGAGGACGTTCTTGAAATTACAGGGATATTCTGGTTATGGGCAGAGTGGAGACAATTCCTCCTATGGACAGAACTATGGAAGCTATCATGGGAACTATGGACAAAATCAAACAGGTTTGGCTAGCTTGTTACATTCATTGGCAGTAATTAAATGGTGAATATTTACTAAAAATTTTCTTCCTCCATTCCCAGGTTATGGACAAGATTCCCAGGGATATGATGATGAATCCGGTTATGAAAATCAGAATCAGAGCTCGTACAACCAGCAATCTTATGGCAGTCAGGGGCAGCAGAAAGGGTCATCCAGAGGGTAAGGAGGCTGAGATTAACAGGATCTATTTGCAGTGCTGTCTACGAGTTGTATGTTCTTAACTAGAACTATAGCAAATTTCATTGCTAAAAAAAAGAGAAACATCTGAAAGTCCATGTTCTTAAAACATTTTTAATGCCTGAAAGAGCAGGAGGAAAAGGAAGAATATTTCTTTGTGTAAGAAGGATGGCATGCTGTTGTTTTGAAATCAAGGAGTATGGGGAGATAAGATACACTTCAGGAAGTCTTTGGATAGTGACTAAAATGAAGAATGAACCTGGTAGAGAGTATTTTGATTAGGAAGGAGAGGTATCAGGTACCTCTTCAGTCACGTTCTTTTGTATGAACTTACAATACTCTTTTATTAACTTCAAATAAGCTGTCAGTAAGGAAATTCTTAGCTGTTCTTAGGTTTGCAGGTTTCTTATCTGTCCTAGAATGCCTTTTCTTTGTGAAAGAAGAGGAAAGAATTCAGAAATGTCTTTCAAGAAATATCTTTTCCAACTAAGTAGGATTCTCAAAACATGATGTTTTTATATCCTCATCAGTAACTTAAATGTGCAATTTGATTCAGTACTTCACACTATTGCAAATGTGTTTTTCTTGTAAGGGATATTGTATGTTCAGTAAGTTTCAGGAGAATTAATATTACAGTAATACAAGCAATACAATTGGTTGAAAAATACCGACCCAGCTGCCCTTAATGACTTACAAGGCCACATTTTGCTTGAATATGTTTGTTATCTAACTTACAAGCTTCATGCATACACCACAAGGTTGCTGCTTGCATTATGTCTTTAAAATACAGTCTGTACTAAACCTCATTCTTGTTTTCAAGGTCCAAATGTTTTTGTGTTTTTTTGCAAGCGGATAAAACAGTCTGGACTTGAACAAATCTGTACTGGATTTCTGCCTTTGTAGTTATCATTACAAAATGTATTAATATGAGCAAGCAGGGTCTTTATCTGTCAACAGCAGGTGCTGTCATTCCCTGTGTCTTTTACACATCCCTAACAAAAGCTGGTAGATGGTTAAGTTTTGCTTTGCTTTGTTGTCTGAGCATTTTAGAGCTGTACAAAGGACTAGGCAATAACGTGAGGTTTAACAGTCAACATCCAGTGGGGAAAAAAATGCAATAGATTCTCCAACAAATTGGTGTTGATCAGGAAAACAAAAAAGAGGCCTTGGAGGGGATCTCTTCAATGTATGGTTGCAACAAGTGAGGAGAAGTTGAGAAGTTAAGTGGTGACTTGAAGAGGATAGCCACAAAGTTATAGCTCTCACTTCCTAAGGGGGGTAAGGAAGGAAAAGCAGCAAATAGCAGATGCTCTCAGCGATGCTTCTTTCCAGATGGTGCGAAGTGGAGCTTACTTGTTCTTAAGATACTAACAAAAAATCTTCACAACCTCTTTGCCACTGGGATTAGTTATATTAAAGCCAAGATCTAGGCTAGGGCTGGCACGGAGCAGACTAGATGGTTATTTATGCAGATGGGATATTTTGAGATGGGTTGAATCCAGTGGACTTCATCTGAGAGTGCTTTGAAAAGCTAGTGGAGACTCTCTGTAGGCTCTGTCTTTTCTGAGACATTTTGGCTAGCAAGTGTGATTGCCAAAGATTAGAGAGTGGCAAACACAGTACCTCATCCTTTGGAGAAGGGTGGGAGCAGGGAGGAGGAAGAGAAGAAAGGGTGACAAAGGTTAGTGATTAACTTCAGTTACTGAAAAAAACAATACAGTTAACCCACAACTGTGTACCCAGGGGGAAAACAAAGGTGTGAGTAACAGCCGTTGTTTCCTGGATGCAATTTCTCATCAACCTAATGTCTTCCTATGAAAGGGTGACCCAACTGGAACTATTCTCTAGATTTTTATGACACTTTTGTTTCTACAAGGGAAGTATGGTGTAGGTGAGATCTGTTTGTGGTTACTCTGAAGTTGTTACTAGTCAGAGAAGAGTTGCAACTCCCTCCTAGAATGTATAGCCATGTTGTATTGGAATATCCAAGGTGTGATAATTGGTCAGTGTTTCTGATGGAAGTTGGTTGGATAGTACATGTAAATGACACTGAAGTGAGGAGAACTGCAAGACATCAGAAGAGTTAGAACAGTTCTTGACCAAATAGTAGAACGCCCAGGAAAAGATAAGCTGCAATTCAGTGAAAGCAAAAGTGGGGGATATTTTTGTTTCATAGGCAGCAGGTATGAGCTGCATAATATAATATGAGCAGCAGGTGTGTTCCCTGCAGTTCTGCAGAGAAGAATTTGTTGTTCAGCAGCTCATGGGCTATCCATCAGCCCATGTGTCCATCAGTAGTCATGCTACTGGGAAGAGGGGGGAAAGCAACGTTGTAGTGGAGTATGTACAGCCAGTGATGCTCCTAAGTTAGTTACATTTATGGTGGAAATAGAGAATGTCTTGAAAGCAGTGGTAGTGTACAGTTTTCTACCTTGCTTGTATCAGAAGCCAAATACATCCCAACAGAGATGAAACAGTATTTTCTTATCTGTATGCCAGTAATGACTGGGAGGTAACTGGGATTAGGGAGTTTGAGCAATGTCATGATTTTTCAGCCATTATTTTGCTCTCTCTTCTATGAACATTTAGCTATTAATTCAAATTCTGTTTATTTTAAGTGGAAGAGGCTCTTATGAACAAAAGTCAAACTATGGTCAGCACCAAAGCTCTTATGACCAGCAGTCAAGCTATGGACAGAACCAAGACTCTTATGACCAGCAGTCAAGCTCATATGACCAGCAGTCGGGCTATGGCCACCAGGGCTCTTATGACCAGCAGTCGGGCTATGGCCACCAGAGCTCATATGACCAAAAGTCAGGCTATAACCAGCACCAAAGCTCATACGGCCATTCTCAGCAATCCTACCAGTCTCAGAAGGGAAGCTATAGCCACAACAGCCAAGGTAAAATTCACAGGTTAAGTTCAGTATTGGCTAGTAAAATTGAGCTGAAATGCTGTGAAATACTTGGATCGCATTCCACGGGCAGTTGATCTAATGAATAGTTGAAACTCTTTTTTCATGTTGTTCTTTTTGGGGAATGTTTTGTTTGTTAAGACTTTCAAAACATTATGCAGAGATGGAAAACTTGGGGCCCCGAAACCGTTGCATTTGCATTGTTGGAGGCAGCCCTGCGGAATCCTGCAAAATCTAGATGGAATTTTCTTCCTAAGCCATTTTGAACTTTCTTCCTACATGAGGGTGACATGCCTTGATCAGTCATGAAGAGCTTTTGCACTTCGCTTTCCAGCTTTATGCTGTGTAGGTGAATTCTGAGATAGAAGGAAATGAGAAGTTTAAGATCAACCCTTCTCTTTGCAGTAACTTCACACCAGCGGCACAACCCACACTCTTTATCCTTGTTCTGTCTTCAGTGATGCCTTTTGCAAACTGGGAAGGTGATATGGAAGTAGAATGCAAAGTGTATTTTAGACAATGTGTTTCACACTGTAAAGTGGAGTCTGAGGATCAGTGTTTACATTTGGAGATATCTTGTGACTCTGGGAGCTAAGAGAGAGAACCAGAACAAACCCAAACTGTGCTCCATTACTTTGTGAAGAGATTTAGGAGTTTAGGTTTAAATGGCAAACCAGGGGAGGAAAGGCTGTAGGGTGGGAATTTTCACTGCAGTTTGCACATTTCACTCATGTTTTGTTCTCTTCATTCCTCCAGATGATCGTCGTGAAAAGAGTAGGTATGGAGAAGATAATAGAGGATATGGCGGGTCACAGGGAGGAGGTAGAGGGGGATATGACATGGATGGAAGAGGTCATATGTCTGGATATAGGTAAGTGATCTCATTCCTGTGCCTGCAGTTCCCTACCCTTGTTTCTTATTGTTTAGCTGACTTTAATTTTTGTTTATTATATGTCTATTCCTAATGTGGCTCAGATTCAGAGTTCTAAAAATGGGAGGTTTCTAAAATTAAAGCTTTCTGCACTGCACAGAAACACATTTTGCCTAGGAAAAGCTTTTAGATTATGACACGTAGCTGTGTTTTATTTACGTGAGTTGCAATACACAAACTGCCTGAGCCCATCCCTTAAAATAAGTTATTGTAAAACCTGGAACAGTTTATTTTCAATTAGAAGAAAACCAACAGCCAGGGATTGAGAAGGTTTTACACAACTCATAGCTAAGTTAGCTAACATTACAGCAGGGAAGTTTTGGCTTTGCAGTGACAACTCGTTACACTAAGGGTCGTTAAGTATCTTTCTGCTTCTTAGTAATAGCATTACTTGTTCTTTACTGGGATGTTTTGTGGTTTGGGGTGGTTTTCAGTTTAAATGTCTATAAAATACAGTTTGTATTATTGGCTTAGCTGTCAGTTTCATCACATTTGTTTTAAGTAGATTTTAAATATTAACAACCCTGTTACCCCTTTTGCTATTGTGTTAGACCTTGCTCCTGTCAAGAAAATCTGTGCACATATTTAATGTAGTGCTTGCAGATGATCTCATGCATAGGCCAGAGTTTGGGACCTTTGCTTTAAGTCCTGTGGCATTAGGCCAGGTTACATTTATATTTCTCAATAAACTATCACAATTTGCTACCCTTTCATTCCCTCTGTGAAGTGGTTGGGGGTGTAGAGTGCTCTCTGATGCAAAGTAAGGATGTGGGAGCTTCCAATGAGCTGTGGAGTATTGCTTGTTGACACCACTTGCCCTTTAATAGGCTGCACAGTTGTGGGTTATTGCTGGAACCCCAGACAAAGAACTCTAGAAAAGAACCATAGTTTGAATTTGCCTTCTTCTAAGGTGGTCGCAGATTGTACTTTGTGACTTGTTGCTCAATGACATAGGGGGACCCTACGTCTCCTAATTAGGCGTGATAGCATAATTACAAGTGTATGTTAATACTTACTTGATGTTCGAGTTTGCTGGGGTTTTATATAATAGAAACTTAACCAGCAAAGTAATTTCTAAATTAATTTTCAGTTAACACTGAACAGTTGCTTTTAAATCGACTTTTCTGTGCAGATGAGGGTTTTCCATATTCCTATGATAAAATCTGGAGCTTTAAAAATCATTTTTAGGCGAGCCCTTTCCAACAAGAGGAATAAATGGGAGTTCTTAAAAACCTACTTTTGATAGATTTCATCACTTTGAAACAAACTTCTGCCTTTGCAAGTTGAAGGAAATGAAATTGATGTCTGTGAAAATAAAGCCTCTTCCCGTGTTTTTCCAAATTGTAAGGAAAATCTTGTTCACACATCCATGTAGGTAATACATGGATTATTATGTATTACCACTTTGGGCTTTTTCAGTGGAAAGCCAAATGAAAATGAGTGGAAGTGAATGGAGAAGTGGGGGAAAATGCAGCAAAGTGGGAAGGTATTTGATAGGAATTCTGTTCACATCCATTGGGTGATACAGTCTTTGATGTTGTTTGTAGTGAAATTTCTCTGAAACTAGAGTGTCATGTATATTGATTCAGATTCTTTCTGCATAACTATGATGGAGAATTCTGTTTCTGACGTATTTTACCAAAGTCATTCCTAATAGGAAAGTGTAAAGTTTAAATTAAATACCAGACTTGTATAATTAAGAGGAAAATAACTTTTAATAAGGTGAGAAATCATGTTAAGTCCTGTGAAAATGTGGGATTTCAGGGTAGTTTTTTAGGTTTATTTCTCTGTGTTTTTTGTTTTTCCCCTCCCCTGAAAGTAGCTTGTGTAGAAGTGTCAAGTCTGTCTCCAATAACTAGTTAGCATTTCAGATCACATTTTAATGCTTAACATTGTATCATGAATCCATAACCGCTAGGAAATAATCTGTCTAAAAGTCTTGCTTACGCAGATACTTGTAATCATGTAGGCCTTGACTTTCATAGTGCTTAGAAAATAATGTGTAACTGAGTTCTCT
Source organism: Psilopsiagon aymara (assembly GCA_024733675.1). Lineage (NCBI taxonomy): Eukaryota > Metazoa > Chordata > Aves > Psittaciformes > Psittacidae > Psilopsiagon > Psilopsiagon aymara. The sequence goes on along the minus strand of JANRGW010032936.1, from coordinate 15,836 downwards.
CAATGTACACACAGAAGTAAGTTTTTCTTTGACATTACTAAAAACATTAATAGTTAACTCAAGGGCCATAGCAAAGGAATCTCTTCTGCATTAGCAAGCAAGAAAGATTTTGTCTGGACAGGGAGAACATGTTGCAGCTTGTTCCTCATTTTAAGAGCTGTACCCAGTGGCTGATGTTCTTACAGCTGTATTGCCTAACCTGCTCTGTTGTGCTGGGTGCTGCATCACCCTTACAAGTGTCGTCCTGCACTTGCGAGACAGTGACTTTGCCTGCAGCATCAGTTCTCCCACAGGATTCGTGTGAGTTGCAGTGCCCTGTATAAACCTACCCTGCATGTAAGAACCTTCAGAGCAGCGTGCAAGTGCTCAGCATCGTTCTGGAATACTCGAGGCAAAATCCAGTTAACATTTCTATATTCTAAGAGCTTAAATTTCTTTGAGTAACCTTTTTGAAGGTACTTCAAAACCTAGTTGGCAATGTTAAGGTATGAGTTGTTATTCAGATAAACAGAATGATTTGAATATGTACTGTAATGAATGCTTTCAGCACTCATTTTTCTTTTGTGCCTGTGCGAAGTCAGGCAGCTCTGGGAGGAAAATACCTTTTGAGAAGTTACTGTTCAGATTCTATAGCTGATGTTACAGTAGAGAACAATCCTTTTCTTCTGGATCAGATGTTCACTTTTTAATCTCAGTAACTCAGGGTTTCAGAATCATTCAAGTGTTTTTTTAATGGCCTTCAATTACATCTTTAGGGGCTTGAGTAGAATTTGTCACCCTTTCATTGTGAAGCTTGAAAAATTCATGGTCTAATTTGTATTCTGGCCAAGAAGCAAAATCTTTTCTGTGTTTTTAAACCCACAGTAGAGAAGTCTCATCTCTGAGCTCTCTTGGTTAGAAAGCAGGTACCCCAGATCTGGAGAATGCAGAGTTTTACACCCAGTTATTCTTCCAGGTTTCCTTGTAGGGTTCATTCCCTTGTTAGAGTCCTCATCTGAAAAATAAGGAATTAATTGTTTATTGTGGTTGTGGGACTGAATTGTTTTGGTCAAGCAGGTTAAGTGGGAAATGCAGTAGCAATACAAAGCAGGTTTGTGTTCTTTCATGTTGAGAAAGCCATTTGGGCTGTGAGGTAGCTCTACATGTGACACTGCCCTTCTCTTAGAGTCTGGGGATGAAGTGGGAGAAGTTCTGCCTTTGAGTCAGCTTGTGCAGTCGGTGTGGAGGAACTACACAGGTGCAGTTTAGAAGAGGATTAACTGTTGTGTTGGGGTTTGTTGTAGAAATACCAGCTTTGCTCAGCACAGATTTTATTCTGTCATGCAGGACTGATGTTGATGTGCCATAAACCAAAGTTACCTATGCAGCTTAACTGTGGTGTCAGCTCCGATGAGTGGGAATAAGTTTATTGTTATAAAAAGAAACTACAGCTTAGTGCAAAGTGTGGTGTGGTTTTTTTTTTTTTTTCACAAGTGTGGTTTATGTTCAGAATTACTGTTTTGACTTGCAGTACACGTTTGAGCTCGGCCTTTTATAGATGGACTTTGGGAAAACATGAAAAGAGGCAATAAATACAGGCAGGGGAAAAAAACCCTATCTGACCGTGATTTTATTAGTGCACTGAGCATTCCTTTCTTGTTTGTAAAAATACATTCTTACGTGCAACTCCCACACGCTTGGCGAGACAGATGCATGTTGGAGGCTGAAATCTGGTGCCTGAGTTCTTAGTGCTGCTTCTGCCATTTAAAAAGGTATTTCTTGTAGCTGTAGTGTTGAGCTCTCCGTGTAACTGTGCCTTTAACTTAAAGTGTAATTCCCAGCTGAAGTAAGCAGTATTCAGATGCACTCCAGTTACAGTCAAGTAGGTGATGTTTAATTATATGACCAAGTACAGGGGGAAAAGAAAATCTGGTGATGTTTCTTTCATGACAGCAAGTTTTTGTCACTATGAATGGTGCCTCACAGGCACTCTGGCTTCTTGCAGTTCAGTCACTTACCTTTATTGGTGACATTGCTGAATTTTAGCTGCCTGTTCATGATTCTAACATGAGGTGTTAAAACTCCAGACTCCAGTTGGTTACCCATCCATTTGTTCTGTGGTAAAGCAGTAGAAAGTGAAGCACTGATATTAGGTTTTCCATGTGCTCTGTGATGATGGTGTGGCAACCAATTCAATCAGTTTGAGACTTGAACTTTGGGTCACAGTGAGGGGTGAATCTGAGGTGCTTGCAACCAGCTTCTATGTTTGAGTTTGCTTGCTGCAGGATATCCAGGGGCCTCCTGGGGATCCTGGGTAGCTTTGCCCAGCAATTTCAGGAAGGGAACACGCAGCAGCTGTATAAATCAAAATGAGATGTGACGTAAAAATGGAGGAAAGCATTAATCTATCGTCAAACTGAACTGTGGCAAATTTTTTCTGGGTTGGTGAATCAAGACTAAAGCAGAAGATGGCATGCTGAAGCATACTTGAGCAAAACCCTATTTCTACAGACATTAACTAAAGCATCTAATTAAAATGTGGATTGCACTTGTTAGTGTGGGTCACAGAATTGCCGTATTACAAAGTTACAAATGAGGCATTTGATACGACTTCCTTTACATTTTATATATCCAACTCTGTATCACTTCTCTGTATTGTGGTGCATGCGTTTTTCCCCCCACATCCCAGCAAAGCCCTGTGAAATTATGGCTGTGTTGTTCACAACCTTTCTGTGTATTTTTAGATTATTGGATTTTGTCCTAATTTATGGCTCTGCTGCTGTATGCTTAGAAATCAGATATTCTGTATGATGCTCTCCTGATGAACTGGGAACATAATCTAGGGCTGGAAGGCTTTGGTAACGTTTCCATGATTGATGTATTCACTCTTGTTATTTCTGAGTTAAAATCCTAGAAGAACAGCCATCCATCTGAAAATGGTTATGTTATAATCAAGTTTTTCCTTTAGCTGAAGTGAATTGAAGGTGACAGAAAGGTATTTACAGTCAATTTTATGATCATTATTGTGTTTATCATCAGTCCTTGAAAATAGCCAGCCTTGACTAAAGACCAGCTCTGATGTTGTAAAATTTAGTCATTTTACCTCTTTAATGAATTACATAGGAGTAAATGACACTGCATAAGAGAAGTCCCAGTAAAAGTGATAGCCTGTTGTGGCAAGTATCTAATAGTCCTTTTATGTACTGCCACAGAATGTCAGTCACCCTTCAGAGAATGTCTCTCTCAATCCAAATTTGATAATAGCTGTTAAAACCTTGCTTCTTTTATATGCCTCACTTGGGGTACATTTTACTTCATAAATGTTAAGCGAGCAGTACCTTCCCTTCATCACTTTGCATTTGCTGTAACAGAAAACAGATGCACAAAGTGCCAAGAAGTTACTCCTAAATTTTATATCATTGCCTCTTGCTGGGGTGCTTGTCCCATGTTTGCCCTCTGGTGTGGTGGCAGATAGATTGAATCAAAGCCTGGAGTGACTTCTAGTTGTGAAGCACAGTGGTGAAGAGGCTACTCATACTAGCACAGTAGTTCTCTAACTACGTCATGGTTTGAACTTATGCTGGCTTTATTTTAGCTGCTGAGTGTGACAGCTGTCAGGATTAGGTGATATGCCTAATCTTAAGGTAGCAGCTATGCTGCCTGTGTGAAGGAGGGCAAGCAGGGCTGTTGGACACGGCAGCATGAAACTCTGATGCTTGTTTCTTGTCTTCCTAAGCAATCCAGTGGTTGTGTTTTTCCTGGAGGCTTTGAATACTGGTTATATAGTGTTCGTAACATGGATGCACTTACAAATGCTGTTGTGAAACCTCCTGCTAGTACAAACATTGACATTGAAAAGAGTGAGAGTTTATTTTCATGCGCATAATTAGAGGCATGACTCCTGTTTCAAACCCCCTTCTAACCTTTGAAAAGTGATGTGTGTAATCTCTTAACTTGGTCTACATTTTGTGCCACAGGTGTCAGAATGAATGAAATAAAACTTCACGGCCTCTGCTTTTGAAGCTCACATGCACACACCTTCTCTGTAATGTCAAATGCTAATAGTACAGTAGGTCCCTACAGACCCTTTCTCAGAGAATGGCCAATACTGATCATTTGCCCCTTGTATATAAATGCATTACAATGGAGGTTAATTAACTTCAGCTCTTCTTACTTCAGGGGAAGTCCTAAAGCAGTAATTATTCCAAAGGAGCAATTATGCCCACAATTAAAGCCCATTAACCTTCATAAAATAATGTGTGTGTTTGAAACCCCAGGTTTTAATAGCAGGCATTTTGCCTTATGGGATGGGGGAAAATGTTGAAGCAACGACATGTGTGTGAGTTAGTTTAAAATACTCTTCAGGGCTTCTCTCCTCCAGTGAGTTTATTCGCTTTCATGTAATTTAAGCTTTGAACGTAAATGAGTGGTGAGGAGAACGTAGAGATGGTGCTTTAGCTGCCAGACAGTAACTCTCAACTTGTGATCAGTTAACTGTAGATTGAGCCTTGGGCTCAGCACATAGAGACTTAAGGAAGAAATCATTTCTTCAATTTTTCCTCTGCAGTGGTGGTGACCGTGGTGGCTTCAAAAATTACGGTGGTAAGTGCTGAGTATCCAAAAATGTTTCAGTGGAAATCCTTTATAAATCTAAAAGCCACCAATAATACCTCGTTACTATCTCCTAGAAGCATTATGGTGTTTCGGTGAGGCTGGTGTGTTCATGAGTTTCTTTAAATAGCCTAACTTTTAGCCATAAACTGCATTCCTCCTTTGTCAAATTGCATGAACGAATTTGTGGAGACAGTGACGTTCACCGGATTGTTTCTTTTCTTTTCTTTTGTTTCTGTTTTTTTACGTTACAAACGCTTCTTAGAAAGGTTCTAGAGGTAAAAACTAAAAGCGGTAAACTGCTTGGTGATGTGACAACCAGCAAGAGAACACCAGCACAGCATCAGTGTGGCAACTGCCACGTGCTGCAAGTTAAAGAACATGTTAACGTCCTACAGACACCTTCTGTTGAACGTTTTAAGCTAAATAGCCTCTAAATCTCTGGTTAATGTTTTAGATCTTAGCTGCATTACATACGTGCTTTAAATATTTTCTTGTTTCTAAAAGAGTCACTTGAAAATGTTTTGCTAAAAATAGTCTTTTTTTTTTCCTTTTCTTTTTTTTGTTTTCCTTATGACCCTTTCATAGGTCAGAGGGATTATGGACCGAGATCAGATGCTGGTAAGAAAACAAGCAGTGGGTGGGAGTACATTGTAGCTCTTAGGTCATTGCTTTTAAAAGGTATTGCTAGGAAGATGGATGTGGCTGCAGTTCCCATCGCTCAAAAGAAATCTTAACTAAAGCTTCTCTTCCTTGAGAGAAATCTGTTTTATTAAAGCACATGTGAATTTTTGGATGCTTTTTCATGGAGCAAGTAAGAATTTGCTGATGAACTTTGAATCCCTTTGAGCCCAGCAGCTGCTTTCAGTGCCATAACGCTTCCACTGAACTTGAGTTATTTAAAACATAGGCTGCTTTGATGGGTTTGAATGTCCTGGTTCCATGGATAAGTTGAGAGTGTGGCTGTCCTGGGTTCAGCGGTAGCAATGACTGCTGTGCTGGTCAGCTATTGAATGTACTGTCTCTGATGTACCGTGGCATGTGTAGGTGCTGTGCATGTGTGTTCAAAGTTGACAGTGTTAACTTCAAAATGATGCTCTCAGCTCATCTTTTGTTTCGTGCAAGTTGTCTTTGAGATTTAAGGGTCTGCTACTGGGTAGCTTAAACCTGGGCTTAAAATGTTGCTTCTGTTGCTGCCACAGAAATGCATGGTAAATGTAGCTTATTTTATCGTAGATTCAGAGTCTGACAACTCTGATAACAACACCATCTTTGTGCAAGGACTTGGAGAGGATGTTTCAACAGATCAAGTGGCAGACTATTTCAAACAAATTGGTATCATAAAGGTATGTGAAATGAGAAATCATTGGTAAGAAGAAAGAACTTGCAGAGCTAGTGTATTATTGGAAAAGTACTGATATCATTCAAGGCAGATGCTCACTCTGACTCCCAGTTGTAGATAATATTTTTATCTAGGTTCCCAGATGACAGCTCATTTGTAAGCTGGCAGCACTAGCACCCTTTTTTTCCAGTGACATTTAGATTGCTTCCTATCTCTTTAGTCTTTATAACCCTTACCACTGACACGCTATCCGTTGTACCACCCCCATGCTTCAGCATGTTTGCTTCGGTGTTCTATGGCTGGTTTTTCTGTTTCAGTGATTCTAAACTAGGGCTTCCTGCACTTGACCTCATTTTTAATTTTAAAACTGGGCCCATCATTACATCCTGGAGAACAGCCAGTCAGTATCCTTCAGTCAGAAGCATCTGCTTCTGCATGCTGGCTCCAGGAGAATCTTCCTTTTAGTGATACTTAGCTTTGAACTAGCTTTACCAGTCGTTCTCCTATGCCAAGTGTACAACCTTTCTTTTCAGACCAACAAGAAGACTGGCAAACCTATGATAAATCTTTATACAGATAAGGATACGGGCAAACCAAAGGGAGAAGCAACAGTATCTTTTGATGACCCTCCTTCTGCTAAAGCAGCAATTGACTGGTTTGACGGTAGGTGAGAGTACTTGTTCTGGTTATTTATGAACCTAACAAGCAGTTGAAGAAGCAAATCAGTAACCTCACTGAGAACCTTGTGCTGGTTTTTGTGTGGCTTTTATTATTTTCTGTGTGCTGGCTTTCTCATTTGGTGGAACAGCAGCTTGTGATTAAGACCAAAAATCTGTAATAAAACCATTAAGATTTGTTGGTGTACCTCAGTCATCCCTGCACAAGTATGAGAAGTGGCATCATGTCACTCAGCAGAGTATAACTTCTTGCTCAGACCAGCAGAGCTGTAATCTGTGTCAGCAGCTGGAGGGGTTTCCTACAGTGTTAGCATTGATACTGTTAGTGCTGTGGTGTCATTTTTAGACTTTGGGGATGGCTCTGACAATTTGTGCCAAGTGCTTTGTATATATGCAGTGAAGAACAAGGGTTTCCTTAAATTATGGGTTCAGTGGAGGATGATAGCAGATCCCAGAAATACACTGATGTAAACCTTTGCATTCTTGATGCAAAAATGCAGTGATACTTTTTGATAGTAGTAAACTTGAGGAGGGCCTTCCATGTTTTGTATTCAGTCTGTATGTGCAAATCACTTCTGTGCTTCTAAACTTGCTGCTGTGCCCTTGGGAGCTGTATTGATCTTTCTCCCTTTTCCTGTCTTTCCACAGGAAAAGAGTTCAATGGCAATGTTATCAAAGTTTCTTTTGCAACTAGAAGGCCTGAATTCATGAGAGGAGGTGGAGGTGGTGGACGTCGAGGTGGGGACTGAAATCTGTAGAATCCTTGTTTTCTAATAGTTAAATGCTTTTTAGCTGTTCTTAGTTTATGCAGGTTGACTTTGAAGCAGTGATTCATCAAAGTATAGGGGCCTTTGGGATTCTGCTGTGAAAGGGAATAAGGATTGAACCAAGCACTCTGGACTGAAATCTGAAATCTCTTTTGCACAGCACAGAATTTACTCTTCCCTTTTGAACTGGAGAGTCTCCAGATCATGTCTCAGCATTGCTTTGAAAGAGATAATGTAACAAGGATGTTGAGGCTGTGCAGGTTCCACATATATAGGTGTGAATTCCCAGTGAGTATATTTACTCATTACAGCAAAGCCTTGAGATACTCTGATGTTTCCAGATGGTATCAAGCAAGGTAAATTATTCAGCTGCTACTGACTTAGAGCAGCAGTTGGATGTCTGACTCCTTCAATTAAATGAATGCTTATCTCCCCGATTCTCTGCATAATACAGTTCTGTGAGTAGCCCATTGGATATTAATTACCATTTTACAGGAAACAGGCTTTGTGTGGTGGCTGTCAACGGCTCTTAGTTCTTAAATCAGGCAGTTTTGGAGGCTGATACAAAAGTGATTCTTCAAGAACTTCAATTGGTATAAAAGTTTTGCTGCAGAAAGCAAAAACTGTGGTGTCCCTGTGCTTGTCAGATGCATCCTGGCATAAATCCAGACAATTTGGGGTGGGTTTTGTTCAGTTTTTGTTCAGTGACTAGGCCTGGCTGTGTATGATGGATAGACATTGTTAAATCTTTATGAAATTTCATTAATACACACAGCAGGTTTACATTTGCCCATTGGCAATTCAAGTGGATCAGGTTTCCTTTTATTGCTGAAAAAGAATATGTAATAAATACATGGTGGAGCAACTTTTTCTGGCCGCCACATGCTATCCTTCCTTCTTAGTTTTCCCCATCTGCCTGAGTTAGAAATGTGCCCATATGTATTTCAGCTGTGCAGTTACATCAACCTCGGGACATCAAATGCTGTTGAGATTTGATTGTGGCTGAAACTTCTGTTTGTCTAAGTCTTCTAGCTAGTAAAACCTCAGCTGGTAGATGCTGAATTCTACCATGGTACCATTTACTGTCCTTGGCACTCCCAGCTTCTCCCAGAATTCCTAATGTGGCTTATCTAGGGGGGTATATTTACATTAAACACTTCTTCCACCTGCAAAGTCTGTCACTCAGGTTCTGAAGGCAGTGGCAGTCCTTAGTAAATGTATCTCATGTATAGGTCAGAGACACTTCCCCTCCTTTATTCTGACTATAATTTTGTCTACAGGTTCACGAGGTGGATATGGAAGAGGTGGGGGCTTCCAGGGTAGAAGTGGGGAACCCAAAAATGGTGATTGGGTTTGTCCTAACCCGTAAGTGTTTTTTTAATTGGGCAGTGGTGTTTCGTGGATGCTGTCTGAGTTTCTTAGCAGCTGAATCTGGGGAATCCTTGTCTTTTCTAGGGGCTGTGGCAACATGAACTTCGCTCGCAGGAATTCCTGCAACCAGTGTGGTGAGCCCAGACCTGAAGATTCCCGTCCATCAGGAGGTGTGTAGGGAACAGCTGTGTCTCTTCTGAAGCATTGAAAGTGCTCATGTCCCCTGCAGCCTTTTGGATGATGTGGCTGATGTGTTGGTTTGCATCCCCTCCAGATTTCCGTGGGAGAGGTGGCTATGGAGGAGAAAGAGGATACCGAGGGCGTGGTGGCAGAGGCGGCGACCGGGGAGGTGGCTATGGGGGTAAAATGGGAGGAAGGTAAGCACTTGCTTTGCCCTTGCTTGGTGCTGGAGCAGACAGGCTGTGGAATTGATAGGAATCTGGGAAAGGAATGTTGTTTATGTGTGCATGGACACTGTGCTGTGAAAATACCAACTCCACATGGGAGCTTCCAGAGGAAGTCAGTCAGTTGAGTGTGTTCTGTGAGTGGTTTTGGATGAGGCTATCCAAGCATAGAAGGATACGCAGAAGTTGTTGTGGAAATGTTTGACTGAAAGGACTGTTTGTTGTTTGCTGAAGGGGATTCCTTATAATGTTGCATTTCCCTTTCAGAAATGACTTCAGAAATGATCAACGCAACAGACCATACTGAAGACCACTGTGAATGTTTTGTTTGTCTTCTTGATGCGTTTGATAGTGAAATTGCCAGAGTTTTGCCTGCAGCTTCACCCATGGCCTCTTTGGATAGTGGAATTGAGTGAAACTAGAGTTTTATTTTGAAGGGAGGGATTGGGGTGGTTTGGGAGGATTTTTTTTTTTTAAGCAAGACATGGAAATGTAATCTTGATTTCAACATTCTCCTCTTTTCTTCCCCCCCCCACCTTTTCAACAGGCCTCTGAGAAGAAAAAGGATAAACTGTAAAATATTGCCAAAATATGAAGTGTTTTGTAATACAACAATAAATGCTGATTGTTTTATTTGTGAAATCTTACTGGTGCAGGTATTCAGTTGCATGTGTTTCGTTATGTGCTCCCTGTCTTCCTGAGTGTGCCGTAAGTAGGAAATAGAATCATAGAATCCTAGAATGGTTTGGGTTGGAAAGGACCTTAAGAGCATCCAGTTCCAACCACTGCTATGGGCAGGGACACCTTCCAGTAGAGCAGGTTGCTCCAAGCCCTGCCCAGCCTGGCCTTGAACACTGCCAGAGATGGAGCATTTACCACTTCTCTGAGCACCCTGTGCCAGCGCCTCAGCTCCTTCACAGGGAAGAACTTCTTATGTCTAACCTGAACTTCCTGTGTTTCAGTTTGAGCCCATCACCCATTGTCCTGTCACAATTGTTGATGAAGAGTCCCTTCTCCAGCATCCTGCTTTGAGCCCTCTTGCTGTCCGTACTTTCTATCCCAGACTTGTCCCTGGCTCCTTTCTCATTTTCCCTCTGAGGATGAAGTTCTGCTTTTGTACATTTCCTGCTATACATGCTTTGGTGCACCCTGCAGCCTTCAGGAGGAGCAGGCAGATGGCAGTGTGTTCTCATGCTGCCAAGGAGCATGTTGTCAAAGACTGAAGTGGGATGGCTTTTAGAAAAAGAAAGTTGTTTTGCTATGTATTGCTGTCCCTTTTAATGGCTGCTTTTGAAACATGGGTGATGCAAACAAGTGCTGCGCTCATCTTTAAGGTAAGGTGGAGGTGACACAGATGCAGAAGGCATGTTGTAAGCGTTTGGCATTCAGCACTGATGGATTTCTGAAGAAGCGGGAACTCCTGCTTGGACTAGGTCAGTGCACACTACAGAGGTGGTGGGAATGTGTAGAGCTGGCTGCAGTCAGCTGGTGTCCAGTGCTGCCTCTTCATCGCAAGCCTCCAAGAGAGCATCTGACTAACCATAGCTTTTGTTCATGTTTGTGAGCCAACTCCCTGCCTTGGTGTGCAGTCATGGTAATGGTAAGTTCAAACTGTGAATCACCTGTGGCTGTAAATGTAGTATTTTAAGGTTTCTCTTTGAAAGTGCAATTGTCACAACTCATGGACAGCTTGTTCCTTGTGAAACACTGGAACTGGAGGTGTATGTGCATTAGTGATGCTATAAAATTTAATAGACGGGGGAGGCCTTTAGGAAGGCAAATTGTAGGCGCATAAATTCAGTATCTCGTTCTGCTTAAGGTTTAAGATCTGAGACCTGGTACGCCTAACTTGGTCCTGTCAAAAACGAGGCAGGCCGGATACGTTGGGAGTGTTTGATCGCAGTTAAGCTGGTGTGACAGTTTGAGTGAAGCAGGCTAGAGGGAGCTCTTGCTCTTCGGATCAGAGCAGTGGCTGCTGGATGGGGTGATGAAGGAAGGCAGTGATGCAGCTGAGAGCAGAAAGGGATGTGTCACTGGCTGGGATCTCTTGCCTAACGCAGTGGTGCTGGCAAATTGCAGGCACCTCCTTAGGGCTGCACCCTGATCCCATCACACTGTGTGAGTTGGTAAGGGCTGGGCTGAGCAAACCCTGGGGGGCAGAGGCACTCTGGTCCTACCCATTCCCTGCTGTCTCTTGCTTTTCCCTTCTGGGACTTTGAATACCTGGAGCAACAGTCCTAGCTCCCTTTAATCCCTACTCAACTTCTAGCCCTGCTTTCCCCCCAGCCTAAAAGCATTTATGTCCTTAAGCAGTCACTCCCCAGCTGGAAGACTAACTACACCAGTATTTAAGTAAGGCACAAAACTGCTGGAGCTGTCACCACCTTCCCAGCTTTTCCAGCCTGGCAAAGATATGATTGTTCTATTCATGTTCTGTTCTGCACTGGGGCAAGCACAACCTGTGTTCTACATGGCTTTTAAGACTGAAGTCATCTTCAGCAGCTGCTTTGTCTCACAGAAAGCTAGCAGGGCAGAGAAAGGGGGGCACCGGGTTGGTGGCATGCATGTGTTTTAGTTGATGTTGGTGCAGAGAGTTAAATTAGTTCATAGAGCGGCCTGGGAAGTGGTGTTCTGTAGACATAAACCCAGGTGAAGGTTTAATGGTGCCATCGCCCTCTCTGCTGGGTCCTTTTGCATTGCACACACTGCCTACAGGAGAAGTGTTCGTTGAGGCTAAAAGCAAAGTAAAAAGCTTGACAAGGAGCCAGTATATTAAGGATTGAGTGAATTTTAGCTCTTCCTGACACAGAAGTTCACAGCTTGCTGTTGGCATCCTGCACTCTGGTGGTTAAATACAGGACCTTACCATCACGCTGGGGATATCCCTGTATTTAGTTAGATTAGCTGCTCCTATTTTAGGGACTTACTTGCAATCCTGTGCAAATAAAGTGCTTTACTAATGGTCAGCACTCTCCACAAGAAGGCTTGGGGTTTAAAGATACTGGAATTGGTCCTCTGTGAGAGTTTAAGGGTTTCATCTCGTAAAACTACAGACTAAGGAGAGAGAAGGCTGTTGATGTGTTGGTGGAAAACCAGGACGACTATCCCAGTAGAAGGGGAAGTTTGGGATGTTTGAGCTGGGAACAGCTTTGCTCTGCTTCCTTCATCTCTTTTTATGATCTATCCCCCAACTCACATTATAAGCAGCGAGGGTTTAGGTTTGGGAATCAGTCCTGTATGGAATGCTGGTGATTTATTTATAAAACACATCCTTCACTTGCCAAGCTCAACAACAGCTTTATGGAGAAACAGAGGGATACCAGTGTGGAAGAGGCATGTGATCCCTGAGGAGATGAAATGCAACTATTATAGCTAAACAATTTAAGAGATGGCCAAATAGTTTCCATGCTGGATCTATGCAGCCAAACCCACCTCACCCTTAGAAGCAATGCAACTGAAGTTGTTCAAATACCGCAGTCCTAGAAGAGATATGGAAGCAATGACTGGAGCCAAGAGCTCAGCTCTTGGGGGTTTTGAGGCCAGTATTCTGCCCGTGCTGCTTTGCTTAAGCTAGGAGTTTTAATTCCCGTTTCCAGGCTAACAAAGAGCTCGTGTGACCTCCTTCCCAGTAGATGGTGTTGTTAATGCTGTTGTAATAAAATACAGCTGTCAGAATGCACCCAACATTGCAAAAGGGCTTAAAAATCCACTTCTTGTGTCGCTTAGGTTACACCCTGCTCCTAGAGAGAGGGAGGCATGGATTTAGCTGTCCTCTGAGCTAATAACCCATGAGGCTTAAACTGCTCCAACCCCTGCAGTCCGACTCATGCTGGTGTATTTGCAGCAGGACTTGTTGGCTGGATGCAGCCTCTCCAGACTTCCCAGGAATGCTGCACACGAAAGGGAAAGCCAAGGGAAGCATCTATGGCTTTTGCATTTTCTTTCTTCCTGAACACCTTTCTGACAAGCATCTGCTCCTGGCTCTGTGTAAGGCAGGCCCCTGAACTGGGCAGCTCACTGAATGCAGAGTCCTTTGACTTGTGAGAACTCACCATGATGGAAGTACCCATGGCAACTCTGTCTGAGCAGAAAAGCTTTACCCTTGTGATGGCTGAAGCCAGGGGAACACAAGCTGCTTGTGCCTTTGAAGAACAGACCTTTGCAGGTCAGGGTTGGTGACCATAGGAGGCAGGGGAAGCCACAGCTGCCCATCTCATCCACACTGAAGTAGTTACAGAGCTTTCAGCAGCAGGGTGAGTACATCTGATGCTGCCCAGGGACCATCCTACAGCTCCCGGCTGCTGCAACCACTGCTGAGCAGCAAACATGCAAAGAATGGCTGTTGTACAGAGGCGGTGTCTCAAGTGCATGGAACAGAACAACTTGAACGTGCTCTTAGTGCAAAGCACTCAAGGCTTTTACCTGGCAGCTCTTGTGCGTCACATCTGTCCTGGGTAGAAGCTGCCAGGGGGGAGTGATGGTGTTGCTATTTGCTTTATCAGTTGTGGTAAACAGTCAGAGCCATTCCAAGAAGTGCGCGTCACTGAAGTGCTGTTTCATAAGGTGAGTTTATGAGCTGCTCTCCGAGCTCACCTCGGTCGGAAGCAGGCAGTGATTCACTCTGTGGTGCCTGACTGCTCTGCCCTGCACCCATATAGGCAGACATAGGCTCCTTAGCTCCAGGCCCGTGTCTGTGGGAACAGCAGCACATCCTCCCTGATGTTCTCAGGTGAATACGCTGCCAGTATTAGATCAGGAACCCTCTGCATCTCCAAATTCAAGCTGCAAAGGCATCTTAGGAAGGAGTTTAGAAATGAAGCTACCTGCCTGCAGTGAGACCTGTGTGAATCTGAGGGAGGTGGGATTTTGTCTAGAAACCTGAGAGACCAGGAACGTTTAGGAAACCAGAGCTTGTAATGGATCTGTTTATCATACTCTTCTGCCATTTGCTAGTGAAACTTCATCAGCTCTTTGCCACAGGTTTCACTTCTTGAGTTTCAGTTTTAGGGTACAAGTTATGAGGATTCTCTTTCTTCTGCTCCACTTTAGAGCTTTTACCTAACTCGGAAAGAGATGGAAATGCGTCCACCTTCCCACACGACAGCTTCACTGTTCCTGATAACGCCCTGATTACAGCACCTGGGTAAACAGCTTTATACTCGGAGCCAGGTGCATAGCTATGATTTGGCATCTCCAAGGCTGGGCTGGGTTCTTCTCCATCTGAATGCTGAATCCCCTCAGGACCAAAGCAGCTGCCCTGGGAAATGCCAGGTCGGGAAGCTGGCTGCTCCAGGGGCTGCAGGTGCCCTCCCAGAAGCTTCCCTGCATTACAATGAGCAGAGGAAGGAGTTTCCTGCTCCTCCTGGAGCCGAGCCACTCACTTTCTCATCATCTGTGTTCTTAAGTGGAAGAGCAGATGGATCAGTCGCTTCCTAGATACGAGCCAAACACGGATGCGTTTGTGGACAGAGCTGCTTTTGTTTTGAAGGGAACCATGGGGCTGGCCTGTGCGAGGAGCCCATCCTGCCCTCACACTAGCCCCTCACCCGTGCCAGCCTCCCTCTATCCTCTGCCAGCATCCCATTGGTCATCCCCAACATTCCTTGTTTCTCCCATCTGTTTATTCCCCCAGTCATGTCCCAGCAACTGCCTTATTTTGCCATGTTATGCAGATCTCTTTCTCCCTCTTTCGAATCCTGCCTGCCTTCCCGACATGCTAATCCCTGTGCAGCTGAAGGCAATGTGTTACAGGATCCCTGCAGATCTCTTCAAGCTGCACTCAACAGATGCTCCTGGAACTTCAGCTTTTGGCATGATTAAAAAGAAGAGGAAGAGGCCTGTGAGCTGCAAAATAGGTGTGTGGTTGAAGCTGGCATGAAAACAGAAGCAGATATAAGTCACATCCTATTTTTTTCCCCCTGAACCAAAGCAGAATCAAAACATCCTTTTGCTTCAGTCAAATTAAAACACAACAGTCAAACAAAACACTGCAGGCAGCAAACAGAGCTGTTCATTTGTTACTGGAAGCCTCAAGATCATGAGCTGTGTGCCGGTCACAGTGCTGATGTGGGTGCATTGTGCTGCCTGGGGTGGCAACAAGCCCCTCACTGCCTGCTGCTCTAATTGCGCTGCTCTAATGTGGGCTTTGTCCAGCCTCCTGTGCTCATGGCTGGTGCTGTTGGAGAAGGATGCCTTGCATCTGAGCCCTCTCCTGCTTTGCATCCTCAGGTCTGGACCACAGGCAAACACAGGTTTAGGAAATGCTGGACTTGCTTTCTCCTTCTTTGTCCCCCAGGTTCAAGCCCAAGCCTCGCTGCCATGGCTGCTGGGAGGTTTGTCCCAGCACCCAAACCTGCCCATGCTCTGCTCCCCATCCAGCCTGGACCAATAGCCCATGCCATGGGATGCCTCCTGGCATGGACATGTGTGTGTCCCGCTCTGCCATGGCTGGGGTGAGATGGTGATGCCCGAGTGCAGAGCAGAGATGCTGCATAGGGCAGACGGACGAGGACCCATCCCAAGGGCTGCTGGAGGGGGTGGGTGCAGGACGAGCTCAGCTCCCTCCCATCCCTCCCTCTCTGTGTGCAGGGGGACGCGAGGCAAAGGGCAGGGGACGGGGGTGCTCAGCGAGTGCCGGCCGAGGGCGGGCGGTGCCGGGGCTGCGGGAGCGGGCGGTGGAGCCCAG
>JANRGW010032935.1:0-15747 GCA_024733675.1 Psilopsiagon aymara | reverse complement strand
GAATCACACTTGCAAATAACAACTTCCAAAAAAATCCGCACACTAACAGTAAAGTCTGCTTGAATTTTTAGAGATCCTGAAACCTTGGGTGCTTGTGTCAGTAGTAATGACAATATCAACATCCTTGTTACAGATTATTGCAGCTTGCAAGAAAGGACTAAGAAGATCTAAATTTGCATTTATAATCTTTTAGGCAAAACTGTTTGTGGAGGGAAACTAAAGGATTCCTTTCTCACAGATGGTGTGGAAATAAATTTGGATAATAAACCCCCTGAAGACTGAGGGGTGGAGACAGAGAGACAACAGAATCACAGAATCATAGAATGGTTTGGGTTGGAAGGGACCTTAAAGATCACCCAGTACCGACCCACTGCCCTCAAGGACAAGGACACCTTCCACTAGAGCAGATTGCTCCAAGCCATGTCCAACCTGGCCTTGAACACTGCCAGGGATGGGACAATATTCAAATTTTTGTTAAAGGGATTCCGGTGAATATTAAATGTCTACAATATTTCCCTAGAATCTTGTAATACGTTGAGGTGCACAGTGCAGATGTTCGGAGATGAGAGGGAACTGCTAAACTCTACAATGGAATTTAACTGTTGGAAGTGGACATGAAACATTTCTGTCAGCTACAACCTCTGACTAGAGGAAGGATGGGAAATGTGCCCTGTAACTTCCGAAGCAGGTATTTGATCAGGATACTGGATTTGGTTTTGCCAGAAAGTACTTTGTCAATTTTAGTTGGAAAGAGAAAAACTTTTACATTGAACCCTTTAGCCAAGAAAATGCACTTCAGCACAACACAAAGGCAGAAGCAGTTGCCAGTTCAGAGAATACTGAGCTTTATGCTGGCATTTGCCAGCAGTATGAAGTCCTGCATACAGGGATGATACGGACCTGTTAGAGAGGGTCCAGAGAAGGGCCACAAAATGATCAGAGGGATGGAGCACCTCTCCTATGAGGAAAGGCTGAGAGAGTTGGGGATGTTCAGCCTGGAGAAGAGTCTGTGGACGCCTTATTGTGGCATTTTAACATATTGTGGACGACATATTGTGGCAATAAGGCTCCTATAAGTGAGATGGTGAGAGACTTTTTAGCAAGGCCTGTTGCAATAGGATGAGGGGTGATGGTTTTAAACAAAAGAGGGAAAATTCAGTGGGGATGTGATGAAAAAATTCTTTACAATGAGGGTGGTAAACCACCGGCACAGGTTGCACAGAGAGTTGGTGGATTCACCATCCCTGGAGACGTTCAAGGCCAGGCTAAATGCGGTTCTGGGCTACCTGATCTAGTTGAAGATGTCCCTGCTTATTGCAAAGGGTTGGATTTGATGAAATTTGAAGGTCCCTTCCAACTTAAACTATTCCATGATTCTTTAACCCTATTAATATAACAGAGCCGCACACCCTGCTTAACTGAGCCTTGGAAAAAGGCTGAAGTCCCCTTAATGTCCAGTTATAAATCTGTTTGCATAACCAAACCCATCAAAAATAGCATTTCTTCCCCAGAGTGAGCAGTTATGTGCACGCTAAGGAAATACAGCATGAATGATATGTATACCAGCACCATCTAGTGATGTCTGCCAAATCATTGGTTCCGTGCTATTCATAGCTCAGAAGAAAGCTCCCCAGGTGTATGCACACCTGCATGAGCATGCCCATAAACACCATGATCTTTGAGGTGTCTTTGAATTTTGTCTCATAGTCTCATTTTTATAAACCTCAGGCTTGCATGTTTTCAGTGAAGATCTTTCATCAAAATGAAGGAAAAAATATCTGTCTTTACTGAAACATATGTGCTTGAGAAAAGTACAGCTTAAAGTGGTGTAGCATTGTACTACCATGATAATTTAAGTGTTGTCTGTGTATCTCAGAGTTTTTTGACAGGAAGCAAGCTGTTGAAACATTTATTCATGCGTTGTTAATTAGTGAATGCCTTATGATTCTGAAAGAGGTGCTCCAGGTTTATGATGACCTTGAGCATTCACACTGATCAAAAATAAAATTTTAGACTTCCATTTTGATTTACCTGAATTTTCTGTTACAAAAGTAACTGCCTCATTATCTGGAGCACCATTCAATTCTTTTTTTATCCAACAGTGACATCACATGAAAAAAAAGGGGCAGGAGGACATAAATGTACGAAGTCTTTAAAAACATTATCTCATAATAAACAAAAGCACTGCATTTCATATTTCAGAAGACTCAACAGGCATGATGCCAAAATAAGAGAGAACATATGTAGATCAGAGCTGACACATCAAATCTAGTACTGCAAGCAGAATTCTTCTGAGTACTTAAGAATGCTGGCCTGGTAAAGACAAATATTCGAATGTAAGTTTTTATAGAATCCTAGAATGGTTTGCGTTGGAAGGGACCTCAAAGCTCATCCAGTTCCCACCCCCTGCCCTGAGAAGGGACACCTTCCACTAGATCAGGTTGCTCCAAGTCCCATCCAATCTAGCATTGAGCACTGCCAGGGATGGGGCAGACGCAGCTTCTCTGGGCACCCTGTGCCAGTGCCTCAGCACCCTCACAGGGAAGAACTTCTGCCTAATCTAAATCTCCCCTTTTCTTCATGTATGAAAGAGTGTTGAAAATGGAAGAACATTGCCATAGGAGATGTAGTACAAAGCAATTTATGATAGAAGAAATTAGCCTAAATGGAAAGCTTAACAAGACTAAAGGAGCACAGAAGAGAAAATACAATAATAGAAAAAATAATATAGTGTATGATAATAATAAAAAGGCAAATCTAATAATAATTTCATTATTATTATAATTATAATGCATTACTATGCATTATAATGCTAATAATAATTGGTAACAAGATATTAACATTTAATAATAAAATAGTAATTATTATTATTTATTATTCCAGTCTGAAACCATCATTACAGCCTCAGGAACTGTGTTACCCACTAAAGTTCTTTTCACTAGAAGTTATTTATCATCGTAGCCTATTTGCACTGTAATGTTTTAGAGCAATCCACGTGGTGAGTTAAGGAGGTAAAAATCTGTGTTTGGCACGTAAGTTTTCAAGCTATCACAATTTAAATACCAAAGTTATCCTGCTGAGGTTTGCAGCTCCCTGTACAGTCAACAGTGAGAGATACATTCCTCTAGCAAATGATTCAGAGAATGTTAATCAAGTATGTATGATATGAACATACAGCTGCTACTGGAAACTACTGGATCCATCTGAAGAGTCTTACTCTCCAAATAAAATGGTGATAAGGGAAAAACTTTAGATCAGTCTTTGAAGGATAAGGCTCTGCCTTTTCTTTACCTGTATGTTCATACAAAAGGCCGAGAAATCATTAAGAACAAGGCTGCATTCTCTTGCACACCCTGCCCAAGTTTGTGTCTGCCATGGTGCACAGCATCTGTTCTTCCAAAGAAGTGAGCAGAAAGGGGATGCAAATGGTTACCATAACTTTTCTCTTCTATACAGTGAGGATTATTATTTTATTGTTGTTGTTCGTTTTCATATGGAAAGAATTGAATTTCACCTTTGCATCTGTATCAACATGTTTCTCCCCAGACACATGATTAACTTGGGAAGGAAAGTGATTTTTTAAAATGGAAGTATCACTGCACATCTAATAAGATTTGCTATGTACCTAGCAACATTTGAAGACATGGTACTGTGCTAGTTAGATGTACGGTCTGATCCTATAGACTTGTAATCAACGTCACACAATTCCTAGCCTTTCTCCCTGAGTCTCTTGCATTTTTCTCCTGCATAAGGGTGAAAGGGGTCACCAAAGAATGGCACTTCTACCTATAGAACCATGCACAGGTTTTTTTCACTGGAAAGAGGAGAAGAAAGCCTTTGGGATTTTAACTTTTTTTCCATTTTTTCTTGTGAAAGTAGCTTGAAACCAGATGGGATCATAAAGATAAAAGAAGTTCCATTAAGTACCAGCAGAGATGCTATTAGTATGCTAATGGACAGATGTTTTCTCAGAAAGGAGATAAAAGATATAAAAGGTGTCAGGAGAATAAATAGTTCCCTTTTTTTTCAAAGTAGAATCCAACACAGAAATGACCAATAGGAAAAACAAATTAGAAAAGGAAAAGGTTTATAAAGTCGTTTTAGAAGTCTTGGCAACATTGACTTGGGTATTTAAGAAAGTTGCTGTTAAAAGTTTCTTTAATAGCCCTGTATATACCAGTCTTCCTGAGTGAAGAAGAGATGTTTGCTAGATAATGGCTTTTCACACTCAGTAAAACAGTTTCAAGGAAAAATAAAGTGCCACAATTCCTTATGCACATTCCATCACTAGAAAACAAATCTGGTCACCAATATTTTCAATTAACCGCTTAAGTTATGAATAGCAGTCAAACAGACCTTTCTAAAGAGAATACCCTTAAGCCACATGTGAATATATTTATACTAATCTAGATATGTCAGAAAGCTATTATCATGTCTGTATCTCAAATCTTGAAATACTACCTGATCATTTTGTTTGTTTTTAATTAAATCTACTCAGGTCTGAACTTGAGAAAAGCCTTATTACTACATAAAGGAGCCTCCTATCTATAAGGTGATAACTGTTCCAAGATGAAAACACTCAGAGGATTTATAGGTTATAAAGCATAGCATAATTACACTGCATGAAAAAAAAAGTGGTGTTTTTTTCTCATTGGAAAAGCAAGAAGCACCTTGTAACTGATTGTATAGTGCCATTAGCTGCCTGCCTTTTGTTCTGACTGCAGATGCAAAATGAACTACTTTATTCAGGGAAATGACTCTACTGACACCCACATGCAAGGTCACTGCAAGAAGTGATAGTCTGTGGATATCTACCCAAATCCTGTAAGTAGCTCAGCAAATGTAAGAACTGCACAGGAACCTGTGGTCGGGGATTTTACAGAGTGATGGCCAGGGCTTCCAAGGGAAAGCAGTACATTGGGCTGGCCCCTGGACAGACATAGGGATGTATTACAAGTTTGTTTGAAAAGCATATTGCATAACTGATGCTATATATATGTCTGATCTTCAGACATTGTCTTTGCAACACCTGTAAACCATTAACAAAGATATAAATTTCAGTTTCTCAGCACAATGTGTGTACATACATTGCTTCACAGGATATAGCTCCTGGGGACATTGTATTTGAATGCATTCAAACATATGAGACTAGTTCAGCAAATTTTATTGCATAAGCTTTGCATACAACTAGCACTGCCAAAACCACTTAGTCAATGGATTAAACTTGCCTTTTTCAGGAAACTCCTGTGAAACAAGAGGAAAAATCAGTGAAAAAGTTTGCTAAAAACGGTGGAAAGTTCTTGTTCCTACTGAGCTTATTACCTGTGTTTATGATCCTGCTTTAATCCATGGAGTAGACTCTGAGGCAGTTACTTTGTGCCACTCACTATTAACATAATGGGCAGTATTACAGGAGGAATATTCCCCTGGTACAGAGCTTTCAGGGACTCCAGACTTGATCTTTCTGTCACCCACATCATAAGAGAAAAGAAGGGTCAAGTGAGGGACACTGTAGAAAGAAAAAAGTACATTTGAGACTTCAAAACTACATTCCCACCGTTGGCTGAATTACCATTACCAGAGATACCAGAGATAAAATAGTATTGATATTCGAAACATTTTTAATTTCATATTTATTTCATTTCTCTTTTCATTCTATTATTCTATGAATAAGATATCTATTGTTATAGAATCATGGAATCATAGGATAGTTTAGATTGGAAAGGGCCTTAATTAGAGGAAACCCTTGTTTTAATTACATCCCATTTGGTATTATGCTCACAGCACTCACTAATGATAAATCAGATGTAGCACCCTGAACTACTGGCATCAGGCTTAGAATTTGCTTCCTTCTACTGAACTCATTTTAAAAGCAGTATCACAGAGATGACATGCATCTTTCAGCCATACTCCTGTTAGTGTCTTTGCAGTGAACTGGTACATGTTGGTTCACATTGACCTATATGATGTCAGATCCTTTTTTCTCAGGACTGGTAAAGCTCCCACAGTCTTTGTCTCAGAGAACCTGTGAGTCAGTCTGCAAAACCCAGGTCCTGTTTGACCACCAGTGGTTTGAGTTAGCAGTATTACCAAGAGTATGGGTGGGTGGGCAAATGGGATAGTGATGGTGTCAATAGATTGTTGATATCCACAGCTCAAAATAATCTCATATATCTTCTAATAAAAGCTTAGCAACTACTTATAATGCATAGTTATCAAGTCTACTTGCAGTAGTTATCAATAATTTATGAATCATTTATAATTCTCATATAAAGGTGAAAAAAAATGTACCTGTTTCTTTATTAAAGAACATTAAAAGGTCCTGCAGCGAGAAGAGTTTCTTAGTGTGGTATTAGACAAGCATATGGAGACAAATCCTGTATCAGAAGTCTGTCACATATTTGCTAAAAAACATGTATGTTTTTAATCTCTGTTTCTCAGCAAACTGAGGTGCAAAGACATGCAGATTGCCTCTGCTGTATACCTGTTCAGATATTCCAGTTCCTAAGCCTAGACCTTGCTGCGTTAGACCATAAGGTCTTTCCAAAGAGCCATTTAAATCTTCTGGACATTTGTCAGGGGTAATTAGCTTGATTTCTTTTCTTAATATTTGACATCATACCCAACCTTAATTAAATACAAAGTGCAAAAATAAATCAATGTAGAGCAAAATCCAGGATTTCCCTCATTTTCTATCCCAACTTTTGGATCTTTGGCTTATGACCTTTACATTCCTCTCTCAACAGCCTACTAGCTTCTATTAAAAGCCTCGTGAACTCCCTTCCAACTTGCTTTTCCATCACAGCCTGCTAGACTATTGATGAGGGTATTCCCTGACGAAATGTGGCTTTAATTCCACTCTGTCTCAAGAGGCACTCTTTGGTAGGAACAGCTACCAGAGCAGTAATGATGTGGGCTGCAAGCTACCAGATATGCTAACAAATGGCTGCTGAACTCAGAACAGCAGGAACCTGGTGTTTCTGAACCTGACCATATTGAGAGGTCCTCTCTAACAAGTAGGTATCATGCAAATCAAGGTCACTGGTGACACCATTTTCACTCACTGTGCATTTTTAAATGAAAATAACTGTAATAATTGAAAAATTATTAACTCTTTTTTAAAAAATACCCAAACAGATAAATGTCATCAAATTTTCTTTGTTTAAAAGAAATCCCACTGTTGTACTGAGCTCTTAAATCAAATCTGATTTATGTACATGTATGTTTCAGTTGAAAACATTCACATTGCGGGACCAAGGATAACAAGCACTGGCATCACAATCAGTGGTCCAGGTTACCATCTACAGGGCAGTCTGTCTGCAAGGAAAAATGTGGTAATATAGAACAGAGAGCAGTAGTAGGGTAACACAAAGAGCCTGGACTAGGCAAGAGTGTGAGAATCAGTGGGAATCAGCAGATCCTCTATCCAAGAGACCTTCAAACTAGCAAAAATAGACAGGAAGATAGAACACATTAAGAAATACTTCTTAATTTAGTTCTGGTTTATATCACAGTTTGTCTACCTATAGCATCAGGGACCTAATTCCCCACACAGAAGTTGCGTTCATGTTATTTTATATGTTTTTACCTTCATTAAAGTTCCAATTTGACAGGACTTTTCAACATCTCCATACTGGAAATACTTAAGGCTCTGATTAAGTACTGCGGTATGCGAGGATCCTTAGTGTGGTGGGAGAATGATGACAATCAATATGATCACACATCAAGCTCGTTTATTTCATCTGAGGGTCCAGTTATCTACTCACAGGTTACACTAAGCAGTATATGATTGGCTACCTATGCATACTCGTCAATACATGATTGGTTACAATACAGAGATACACTCGTAGTACCTCCCCCCCCCTTGCAGTTTCTTCTTCTGTGTTGTTTTTCAAACCTTCTTCTTTGCTGTTTTCCAAACTTGTCTCAAGTCCGAGCTCGTTAAGGCCTCCAGCTGTGCTTCAAGGTTACAGTTATCAGTTCCTTCTCATTATATTTGTCTCCGCAACTCTCTGTGCTAACTTGCTCAGTCCTTCTGCAAGTACGCGTCCGTTAGTAACCTCCAGGCCAGGCAGCAAAGCCTTTGGTTCACTACTGCCAGGTCTCTTCCATCCACTGGCCTGTGGCCTCATTGTGTCCATCTTCTAACAACCGTTCCCCAACAAAGTACAAACCTGTTAAAAGCTATAAAGATTTAGGTATGAGCATAATTCATTGTTACACTGATACAGACTTAATGGACCACAGGACTTATCTAAAGTGGATTAAGTCAATAGAAAGACCTCTGTTGATTGAAATGGTTTGTAGGTCAGAGTCTAGACACATTGTGAATTTTCTTCCCTCACTTTATATAGACACTGAAGTACTTACGGCTTTGCCAAATGCACTTTACGTGCTACCTTGAGGAACAGAAATTTTAATTAAGGAAAAACCTATACAGGTGCTTTTTTTTTTTTTTTTGCCAGGAAACTACCACAAGTCTCCAAATCCCACAGCACAGGGCTGAAAATGTTAAATCCTTGTAAGAACAAAAAAGAAATATATTAACAGCTTGGGCTGAAGTTCCCTTCTCGCAGTTTCCAGAAATTACTGCTTCTCATACTCACTGAAATGTTTTCAAACTATTTTATTCCATCTCTCCATTTAAACCAACTTGACTAACATTGTTAGAGGTATAAAAGTTACTCAACATTACAAGAAAGTTGCTTACTGAGCACTTACCTATATGCTTACCTGCATACCTATATACCTATGATGTGTCTTCTATAAAGGCTGCAAACATTAAAAAATAGCTCATATTTTAATAATAAATTAAACACACAAAAAAATCTTCCATTTATTCATTATATTGTATTTTCATTTTAGAATCATAGAATAGTTAGGATTGGAAAGGACCTTAAGATAATCCAGTTCCAATCCCCCTGCCATGGGCAGGGACACCTCACATTAAACTGTGCCACCCAAGGCCATGTCCAACCTGGCCTTGAACACCGCCAGTGATGGAATATTCACAACTTCCCTGGGCAACCCATTCCAGTGCCTCACCACCCTTACAATAAAGAATTTCTTCCTCATATCCAATCTAAACTTCCCCTGCTTAAGTTTGAACCTTATATTTTATCTCCCATTTCCATAAGAAAAGTTGAAGTCAACAGTAATTCCACAGAAAAAAAAAAGTCTTAACCAAAAGGTCTTAAAATTGCCAGACCATCTTCCCTACTGATTGCATCTTGTGTGAAGTTCTTCATGCTGAATGTGCAATCGAATTCTTCACTGCAGAGGGTGCATTTGCATCCGTAGACAGATTGAAAAAGAATGCTTTGGCACGAGTTTGTAATTAGTTCTCCTTGGGCCAAATTTGTTCTCTCTCGCGCTGGTCATCAATTTTGCTTTTCTTAAATTATAGTGAGGAAAATGAAAGAGGAAATCTGCTCTCCTAATTCTGTCCTCATTTTCATACTTTATTGACAAACTACCTGCAACAATCAAGACTTTATTGAGCTTCTCTTGCCTGTTATTTCCTGAGTTTTATTAGTAGTAATTTTGTAGAGGAATGGATTTGATTTCTTCCACTATTCTCAAATTCTAAGAGGGAAGGAAATCCACACTGAAGCAATTCTTAGCTGGCACTCGCTGGTGCGGAGTTCCCACAGCAATCTGAGAACATATTTCATTTTAGCCTTGCAGCTTTTCATCTCCTTGGGGTTCAAGATATATATTGGGCTTCCACCAGACCTCTTGAACACTGGAACTTGTAGTGTGATCTAAGTAGAGTTTTCATGTTCAGTCTCAGACTTAAGACTCCTGGAAATTGGAAAATACATCAGGCTTAGCTGCAAGTCTGCAGCTACAATTCCCAGGGTTATTTCTGGATGATTTGCTTGTTTCAAAGAAGGTTTTCATTTCTACATTTCGATCTTCTTGCAGTTGACATTTAAAAAATTACAAATCAAACACATGAGCCTCCAGTAAATGCTTGCATAGTCATAGAATGATAAAATAGTTAGGGTTGGAAAGGAACTTAAGATCATCTAGTTCCAACCCCCCTGCCATGGGCAGGGACCTCTCACACTCAACTGTGTCACCCAAGGCATTGTCCAAAATTGTCCTAATTCCCCCAGTGATCAGATATCTTTCTTATTCCAGGGTCTGGAGGTTGGCGGGGAATCAGAACAGAAAAGTAAAATGCATTTTGGGAGAAATAATGTGCTAAGTGGATCATGTCACCCACAGGCAAACAAAGGAAATACAAGGAAATGTGACAAGTGACAAACTTGATGTTTGGCTGCAAGTGGAAAGGAAAATGGAAGTCCGTGTTAAATTGAGAAGTTGGAAGAGTTAAAGAATCAGGTAAGGTAAGGGGTGTGGTTCTTAGGATTTTATACAATTAGGATCTGATGCACTTTTGTTCAGTAGAGTGAAGAGCATTATACTTCTGATGGCAGTGCAAAAGATCCAAAGCTTGAGTTCAGTTCAACCAGAAACTCAAGAATATGGTTGGGCCTATCTACAGCTAAAGCACGGAGCTTTACGTGCGCACAAATGAGGAGCAATACCCCAAATAGAAAGGAAAATGACCCTTAAGCCTTCTCCTCTCTGGACTAAATCAGTCTAACTCCCTCAGCCTCCCCTCACACGGCTTGTGTTCTTGTCCCCTAACTATTTTGTTGATGCTCCTCTTGATTCCTTCCCTCTTGATTCCTTCCCTCTTGATTCCTTCCAGTCTGTCAGTGTCTTTCTTATACTGCTGGGTCCAAGCCCAGACATAATGTCTCCTATGTGTTCATACATGGGCCAAGTAGCGGAAATAACCACTTCCCTCAAACTACTGGCTATGATGCTCCTAACGCAGTGTGGTATGTGGTGAGCTCTCATCACCGCAGAGGCATCATTTTGTAGTCAACGCGTGCAGTGCATTTGTATATTGAATAGATTATACCTTCTGAATACAATAAAAGTTTGGAAAATCAGGTTGAAAGCCTTATTAAAATCAAGGAAAATGACACCCACTGGCCCACCAGTACCTGCATAGTCAGTGTCTCACTGTAGAAGGCACAACATACCTTTGGTCAGCTCATGCTGAGTGTTTGCTGTTGCTTCAGTGAACATCCTTCACAAGTCTGGATGTAGCTTTCAGGAGGATTTCCTGCATAAACTTCACAGGAACTAAAGTGAAAATGAGAGTTTCCCTGATTCTCCTTTTTGTCCTTTTTGATAAATGACACCTTATTTGCGTGTCTCCAGTTGTCCTAAACCTGCCCTGACTGGCCAGTCAAAGATGGTAGAGTGGCCTTGCCATGACATTGGTTGGCTCCCTCAACACTCTTAGATGCACTTCATGTGGTTCAATTATCTGGTTAATTTGAACTCCTGAACTGGGATGCAGAGACTAATATCAGATAGACATTTTACTTAGTAAACCCACATTTATAAATTTACCATATGACCTCAGCCTTCTCCACATTACTTTTCTTAAGCTGTATCTCTTCCATCCTGTTAGCAAGTTTCAATTACTATTCTTATAGCTGTTTGCATTTCTTCAAAACTGCCTTTACCTGACCTCTTGTGTAGATGTACACAAGATTAATTTCCAGGCTTTGGAAACATGCAACTCATCTGAAAAATTTGCCTGGAAATTTCTGTATTCCTTTTTCTATGTTATAAAGAAGCTGCACACTTGCAAATCAGATAAACCACAGCCAAACCTCTTTGTTCTCCCCAGTCATACATCCATGTCCTTTCTCATCCTCTGAGGTGCACAAACATCGTCTCATTTATAGTCCACTAAGCCATTAAATTCCACAATTAGTAGGGCTCTGGTTCTTTCCTTCCTTTCATTCTTTTAACTGTTAATGTCATACCACAAGTGCACTCACATTAGGGCTGTTTATTCACTGAACTTAATAATCGATATGTTCACAGCTATTTGACAATCTTAATTTGGGCAATTTCACATATCTAAGAAGGCAACTTTTCATACAGTGCTTTCAACACCTGAACCTCAGATTAGAATAAATCCTCCTGGAAGAAATCCCTATCATTATCTTTAACTTTCAGATAGCCAACATGAGCCACAGGTGCTCACTGAAGTACAACAGCAGGTCAGGAGAAGAGCAAGGGTGGTAGCACAGTCTGACTAAATACTTACCCCAGCTCTGCTTTCCTAAGCTATCTTAAAGCAACTCTCCTTAAAAGCTTGCCAAAGCACATAAAAAATTTGGGTTTGAATTTTCAGCCTGGACACCATGAAACACATGTTCTTCTGTCCCTCTATATCAATTGCAAAACCTGCTATTTTAAAGGTATTTTGGGCAAAGAAACTTTCTTCCTAGTGTTTCAAAATCATCTGCATTATAAGTAATCTGGAAATAGTAGAAATAATACATCAGCTTCCTTGACAGAATTTCTTCCATTACGAGTGCCAATCAGAATCAGAAAGCAAGCAAACATGGAACAAAATATTAACCAGCAAATATATCTTCTTATTTTAATTGCTTTAACCAAAAAAGTTAATTATTTCTATGACTGAAGGAAGGTTTCCTTTTCTGCCTGTATAGGGAACATGCAAAACAAATGAACTTTAATTTACACTACATTACACAGTAGACTGCAAGTAAGCATTCCATGATCTCACTTGAGCTTATTCTGCACTTGTCTGCCAGCTATTGAGGCAGGTAGCCAATACATCAAGAAAACTTCATAGATCTCAACATGAGAAACAGCTCCGTAAAATCCACGCTTTTCCTGTGATCAGCTGATCCCATACCAGCAGTTGTGACACACAGATGATCAATGTAAAATTATACAGAACATTGCCTATGTATAGTTTTAGGACCAGAGAAGAATTATGAAGGGATCAGAGATAAGCCAATGAAATACTATAAGACCTGCTTAAGGTAACACTCTTCACAGAAGAGCTGGAGACCACATAATGGTGTGGGCTGTTGTCAAAACCCAGGACAGAAATGGGTTGAAATCACTCATTGGAATACATAGAAGTAAAATGTACTGAAAATTGAAGGTTTATGTTGCATTACTAGTAGTATTGCAGCAGAATCCATACTTATGAAACTTCAACAATAAAAAATAACATTCTTCCCATGCTGCCTTATGCTTGCATAACAATATAAATCATCATTTTGCATATTATATTCTGTGGCTCAGGTAATTGATTTGGTACAATCCTGCTCAAGACCACTGATTTTTTTGGTTCATCTTAGACACTTGTCATGCCTTTTCTTATTTGAATAATTACTAAGAAAAGGAATCCAAATATATTCAAACTATAAAAGATGGAAAGTATAATTTTTAAAATGTTCATTTCTACTTCCAAAAAACTAGGACCTTTTCTATGCAACAAAATCTCCTTATACTTCCTTGACTGAAAAACATGACTCTTCCAAAGATACGATGAACTTTATGACAGAGGTTTTTTTCCCCCCTTTTTTCCATTTAATTTAGTTTCTCATAATCAGGAATTGGATAGCTATGAAGATATACTCTACAAATTAAAGGTGTTAAAGGTCACTTTCTGACTGGCCAGCCTGTCTCTTTATTTGAATGCTCATTCCCACTCATCTTACAATCACAGAGCACATTAATTACCTTTGGATGAGTTTATTATGGAAGGTAATCAGACTACTAATCTGTGAAATTTTTGCTAAGGTTCCTGGACAAAAAGGACTAAAGCAGCTGTCTAGCTGTGCCACAAAAGAAATCCAAACCTTTGTCTTTTGGATAACATATTTGATTATACCGTAGCTATTTATGAGCCTGATCCTAACGGTTATAAATTTTTGAAGTTTAGTTATTTGTTTTTAATGAGAAGTCTCAATGAGAAAATAGGTCTCATTCTTTTTTAACTTATATGCAACACACAAATTCTTTCTTCCCACTGAATAACATTAATGCTTCTTGCAACTAAAAATGTCCTTGACTAGACTATCAAATTTTTACTCATATTAGGTTAGAATTGATGCTTTCCTTATGGCAAAATCATCATTTACAAAGAAAAGGAAGAAGTCCACTTTTCACCCTTCTAACTTCTATTACATTTCTAAAAGTGTTTTAATAGCTTCACTCAAAGCACACCTGATTCAGGGAAAGAGATGGTTTTGTAGGACTTTTGCGATCACAGCCCTGTGTATGAATGTGTCAAGCTTTACTTCAGAGCACTTGGGCTTTGCAGCTGTTAATTAGAGGTCTTGTACATAATAAAGGCATCATTGTTAACTGAAAGAAAAACAGTTAAAAAAAGAGAAAGGAGATATATTTATCATCAAATTAGGTAGCAGAACACAGACCTATACTGTAGGAAAACAATGCTGCAAGGACACATAATGTAACTTCTGGGCTAGAAAGTCATCTGTTTCTTGAAAAATTAATGTTTAGTTCTATTGCCAAGATTTATATATCAGCATTACCTGTTCAGTATCTGTTTAACCTTTCTGCATTCATTACTGCCACTGGCATCTTGGGACCCTTAGTGGATTGTTCCAACAACAGCAGTCCAGAGAAAGAGAAAGTCTCAGAACAGCCCCGTAGTTTCTCAGCTCAGGCTATTTCTAGTTGGGGTGATTTTTTCATGTTTTGAAAATACATCCCAGAAGTCACCAGCCCTCAGGGACCCATTTTATTTAAGAAACTGGGAGAGGTTTTACTCTAAGATGCTGTCACACACATGAAGGATCTTCTTTAATTTCACCTTCAAAACCACTTCAGCTTTAGTTCATGCTGGATCAGAGGGGAGAAAAGAATCTTATAGTTTTTTTCGGACCTCATTTTCCCTCCCTGTCTCCAGCCTAAAAGTACAACCAGGCTTCCAGCAAGGCCTTGGTTCCATTTCACTGGGGAAGTCAGGGTCACAAACCAAGCTCAAACTAACTTCTCACCTTTGGTTATTCCTTCCAGGTCTGAGCCATGCCACAATGAATAGAAAGATGAAGAGCTACCATCTTTGTTTGCATCTCTCTGTGTGGATAAAGAAATAATATATTAGAGTACCAAATTAACTTTATAGTAGAATAAGACAAACTTTTGGATACTACCCTCGTAACAACACTTCTCACAATGTATATACACCTGAAGTATTCTGATAATAAAATATTGACTATTAAAGTATAACATAAATATATAAGATGGAGCAAGTAAGTCATGATCTAATCTGAGAAGGCTAGTCAACTATGCATCCTTCATGGAACACAGCATAACATTCAGTGATAAAGGTGAGTTGGAAAGAGAGGAAAGGAAGAATTTTCCAGCTTCAGTAGTCTTCAAACAAATCTATGAATCAAATCTGTAAAACAGCCATCTACTGTCCTAGCTGTCAATCAGATAAAACATTATTACTGAAACTTGTTTCCAACTTTTTTCCCTCTAGAGATTTATGTCTTCCCAACTGTCATGGTTTAAGCCCAGCCGGCAACCCAGAGCCATGTAGTTGCTTGCTCACTCCCTCTTCCTTCCTCACCCCGCTCCTGGAGGGATGGAGAGGAGAATAAGAAGAAAGTAACTCCCACAGGTCAAGATAAGAACAGTCAAGTAACTAAGGTATAACACAAACCACTGCTGCTGCCACCAAAAATATTAATGATAAAGGTAGTAACAAGGGAAGAGAATACAACTGCTCACCACTCGCTGACTGATACCCAGCCTCACCCAGCAGTGATCCAACCCTTCCAGGTAACTGCCCCCAGTTTATACAGTGGGCATGACGTGCTGTGGTATGGAATACCTCTTTGGTCAGTT
>JANRGW010032934.1:6650-22203 GCA_024733675.1 Psilopsiagon aymara | reverse complement strand
GCCACAGCTTCTCTGGGCACCCTGTGCCAGCGCCTCAGCACCCTCACAGGGAAGAGCTTCTGCCTACGAGCTCATCTCAATCTCCCCTCTGTCAGGTTAAAGCCATTCGGCCTTGTCCTGTCACTACTGGCTCTTAGAAAAGAAAAGCGTAGTCACAAATGTCCCGTAAAACCATGTAATCCAGCTACATACTGCAGTTAAAATTACAACAGTGAAACAGTGCTGAGTACCCTCATTAAGAAAGAGCTCCATGAAATATCCAAAGACACAACTGGACTGACTGTGAGAAGGTAAAATTGCATTTTCCTCCAGATTACTGCAGATCTTTCATCCATCTTCAAAACCATACCAATAACAGCAAGGATGTAAATGTCAGCAGCAAAGCAAGCCCAGCAGAAGCTGATTTCCAAACACAAAGTAAGTGGCTAATGGAGTTATTTTCATCTCTGAGTGAAGGAGTTTTCCTGCTCCACTCTGCAGCAAGGCAAACGGGCACACTGCATGCAGCACTTCACAAGGGGCTGCTGCAAGTCACTGCAGTGCGAGGCTGCAGTTCATCCTCTCCCTCCCAAAGGTGATGGATGCTGCTTTGAGAAGCCATGGAGCTCCAATGGCCCTCCCAAAGGGACCATGTGGCACCCAGTGCTGCTGCAGTGCCTGGACACGGGCAGGGATCACCGTGATTTCAGGTGCCTGACTACACCAGCCAGGCACATCAGCAGTTTTGGACCAAAGGCAGTGCCAGACCAAGGGTAGTCCCAGCTAGATGTTCTCAAGGATGCAGGCTCAGACATGGGCAGTGAAGAGGCATTTCAGAGCCTTGAGCTTAGCCCCCAGAGTTTTGGATTTTAGGGTATATATAATGGGGTTTCCCAAACAGTTCATGGTTATCAGCATAGCCGTGCAGTTTCGGAAGACATAGACTCCTGGGTAGAGATCAATGTGGCACTGCTTGTTAATCGCATCAAATATGACTCCTGCGAATACAGGAGCATAGGAGATCAATGCCAGGAGCCAAATAAAAATACTGGTTCTGGCAACCTGGATTTGAGCAGATTTGTAGGTGCCAGTGGCTTGTCCACATGCTTTCATTCTCAGCTTTCTTTTCCTCAGGATGATGATGATTCTGAGGTAAGTGCACAGAGGTATGAGAAAGGCCACCACAACATTGGGAATGGCGATGAAGATGAGGTAGTCGACACAAAAGGGGCTGTAGAGGACAGAGAGATTTTTTCCCATACTCAAGCAGTTCCACCCCATCAATGGCAAGCAGCCCAAAAAGAAAGCCAGGACCCAGTTAATTAAAACTGCAGCTATGGAATGGTTTCTAGCAACCCTGAACCTTGTCCTCATGCTTTCAGCCACAGCCAGGTAGCGTTCAATTCCAATGCTTACCAAGTTATAGATGGTGGATAAAATAGACATGGTATAAAAGGCGTAAGGTGTAAGCATGTCCTTGGATCCAAAGATTGTAATGTCAGGGTCAGTGATGAACAGCATCGAAATCCAAAAGCCGGAAAAGCTGGTGAAGAGATCAGAAAAGGCCAAATTGCAGAAGAGTATAGAGATAGGCTTGTGCAGATCCTTTGTCGCAATCCTGGTGAAGATGACTGTGCAGTTGAAGATCACAGATGCTATATTAATGGTCAGTTGAGGGATGCCCAGTGCAAGTACTAAATAATGACTCCAAATTTGAGTGTGATTCGTAGAGCAGTTTGGGTACCTGTTCATGGTGGAAAATCCTGGTTTTAAGCATTAGAAGTCTATTTTACCCATCCCGTATTCCCTCAGAGTCCGAACTGTGTTCTCCAGGTGAAGAATGAATCCTGACACACAGTTTCTATCACCACATTATCATCATGGATTAAACTTTAACCATTCCTGGTTTTAAATGTTTGAGTTACCAACTCTGGGCATTGCCAATTACCTTTCAGTTACTAGGATAGCCGCAGCTGGAAAACATATTTACTACTGTACAGATGACTTGCTTAAAGCAGCCTTTATCAAGAGCGAAACCTGTGCAGATCTTGTGAAGACGAGTG
Organism: Psilopsiagon aymara; assembly: GCA_024733675.1. Lineage (NCBI taxonomy): Eukaryota > Metazoa > Chordata > Aves > Psittaciformes > Psittacidae > Psilopsiagon > Psilopsiagon aymara. The sequence continues at coordinate 20,161 of JANRGW010032934.1, read as the reverse complement.
ATCACATCAGCAGTTTCAAATTCTTTAAGCATATTCTAAAATGGAATTAATGTGATTTGAGCTTTAGTTAACTGATATATAAGATGGATAAAGGACAAGAGAGTCAGAAAATGAAGAGCAGTATTCTTTTTTCTTTTGGAGGAAAAGTGACTCAAAAGTGATGAACTCAAAGCAGAACAGCAGCACTGCTGTGTCACCAACCTCCCCCAGTTCAGCGAGGATGCAAGTCCTAATTTCAGATGAACTCTAGCAACATCACAACACTTCATCTTGCTCAAGGCAGAACAAGAAACAACAGAATCTACTTGTTCACTGGCTGTTGCTTACAATGGCAAATGGGTGCAGCCAGAAGTGTCTGTTTTTTAAGCTCTGTTAGATCATTTCTACAGAACAAACCCCAAACTTGTAAACAAAACCATACAACAAACTGTAGCGCTTGAAGGGGGATCCAAAAGTTTGAGAGTCTTTGTCCCACGGATGCTCTTGTGCTTGGGCCCCCAGAAATGTCTCTGTACTGGATAATGGAGTACACAGAAGTTGTCAGAATACACCTGAAATCGCATGGTCTTTTCTGTCTTATGTAAATTAGAGGTACTGATGCTTCATGAGCTGAATAAAAAGAGATGCATTTAATGAGTTGTTGAATTAATTTAATTTCCAAACAAGGAAACACGAGAGATTGGCTTAGACCTTTAGTAGGCTGTATTGGAGTAAGCATTGGAAAATTAAAATGCCTAAGCAGTTCTGACAATGCCATTTTTTCAACCTTAATTCTTGGATGAGAATGTAGCTAGAAAGTGACAGACATCTACTCACACCTTTGTTACAGCCTATTTTGGTTTTGCTTATTTAATGTGTAACTTGTATATAATAAAACAACATAATATCATTATATCTTTTCTTCCTCTTTATAAAAGCAAACGATTTTTGAGAACTCGATTTGAAATACTTGAGGCTTGGGGACAATAGCTCTTTGGAGACAATTAATGCTATCAGACAGTAGAGGGCACTGCTGGAGCAAATGATGCAGGGTGCAGCGGGGAGGCTGGGGATTTTGGGCAGCTCGGGGGCAGTTTAGGTGAGCAGTACATCAGTACATCTCTGTATCACCACGAGAAGCGCCGTGGATGGTTTGTTTCTATGCAGAACTGGCTGGTTTTGTGTGCTAGTGCTGAGTGTGGCTCACATCTGTGTCACCTCACGCTTTATTCACAGTACCCAAAGACAAGGAGAAATCTCCAATGTGCTCTGGCAGCTACTTGGCATCTATCTGCAGCTGAGCAGCTTTCCTTTAGCAAAATTGCCCAGGTAAAGCCAAGTCACTTACAAATTTATTCTGATTTAATTTATTTTTACTGTTATCTTGACAAAGTATTAATTTGCATCAGTAACAATTTTATACCATGCTATTGCAAAGCAGCTCAGCTAAGTTAATGGGCTTTCCATATTCAGTGCTGATATCTGAGCATTATAGCAGCAGTTCCAGCTCTAGAACTGTAAATCTGCCAGGATTTACAACATGAGAAAATTGTGCTAAAATGTTGAGCTTAAAAAGTAAAATTCTATAGATTCTTTTTGAAGTGTATGAAAGCACATCGTGCAATTACCAGTGCATAATTATTTTATATATATATTGGAAATAATTTATGTAAACATTTAAAAGGTATTTTCGATGGTCACAAGGAAGTACAAAGAACTATTCTATAGAAATAAGGGCTGAGAATTGATTAATGAAGTCTGCTGATGTATTAATATTCTGTAAACCCCTTGAGTTTCACAGATAAACCATTCTTTGTGCATGCTGTAACCCACCTCATACAGACTTGTCAGCCACACCTTTGGTGTGAGGTTGCTGCTGAACAAGAGCTCAACTATTTGTGTCACCTTGTCAGTGCCAGCACCAGGAGTCAGCAAGTCCTTTAATAACAGCGAGTGTGTCAGCAGGGTAGCATCCAGCACAGGTGAGCATAGGGCAGGAGCAGCAGAGGACATCGGACTGAACCACACATGCTCCTCCTCTCTTCTGCTGGTGCTTCCTGTGGCTCTGTGAGCTGAGGGCTGTGATGAACAGCATATACCCACAAAGTCAAACATCTTCAAGAATATCCTAGTTATAAAGAAGGGTATATGTGAACTTGGACTCCAAAGCGCCCTAGATATTCCTAAAAATGCTGCTTGAACTGTCCCTAGTTTGAACTTCTGGTGTTGAAGCATGAAGCACTAAATAATATGAGATCAGAATGTAATTTAAAATAATATCAAGTAGCATAAATAGCTCTTCATGAAAGCTTTGAAATCTTACTTCACTGATATAATTGCATAAAAATTAGCATAATGGTACCAGATTAAAGAAAGCAATATCTTTGTGGAAACTGCTTTTTTAGTGGGCTTCCATATACAGAAACCCCAGAGTTGTATATTCCAACCCTCTGGAATAACATTTGAGCTCTCAAAACCAAATGAAAATTAGTTTGAATTGAAAACATGGTGTGAGAGAGAGGGCTATTACACAGCCAAATGTCAATGTAGAGCAATCTCAATTCAAGGGAATTGTTATACTCCCATATTCTGGGAACTTTGCAGTCATTATTGTACTTACAACACACCCATGAGGGAAAAGTGTTATTTACATTTTATGAGAAGAGTGGGATGAGAACAATCATGTTATTTGCTTAAGATCACTCAAAGTCCTGCACAGCGGGAACTGAATCTAATCTCCTCTATCTCAGGCTAACACTTCAGACGCTGGCTGGATCTTGCAGTTGGTAAGCATTTGATTGAGATTTATCTAGATTTCAATTTACACAACATTCTATAGTTCTACAGTTGTTTTATATTTCTTTATCTGAATGTACAGATTGCTACTGTTTTGTTGTTTGGCATGCAGAAGAAATGGCATTATTTTGCATTGACTCTCCAAGTTCAATAATACTTATCTGATGATTGTGCCTCTGGAGAAAACAATAATCACTGAACATGTTGAAAAGACCAAGAAAGAGACAGGAGAGGCCTCAGGTTGAATTTTTAATGACCATCCATTGAAGTGGCTGTTGTGGACAACCTAACCTCACACAACTGAGCTTGCCATTTCAGACATGCCCATAACCTGCAGCTCTCAGCCTTCAAGAGAAATCACAAGTGCTCAGCAGCAATCAGAACAACAGGCCCCAGCCAAAGTTGATTTCAAACCAGGAAATTAAGTTCGGGAGCTGCAAGTCTTAGTCCTGTACAGTAACCCTTGGACAACGTACACTTTTACCTTAGCATGATGCACTAGTAATTCTCTCTTTTATGAGGATAATACAACAAGAAGAGGGAGTTATGCCTGAAACTGCAGGAGAAAAAGCTGCATCTATATAATTAAAATAACAACTCCATAGCACAGTTAAGCTACAGATGATATGGTATTACTTTCAAAGTAATGAACATGCACTGTATGCCCCAAAAAAACAAGGTACTGAAAGGATCAGGGATTTTACTGCTCTGGTTTCTTTCCTGTTACACTCTCCCTTGAACTCATGTCCAACTCCGACTCCCATTCGTGAAACAGCAGACACTGTTGTGAAATGCAGCGGTTCAGTTTACTCCTCAGTTGCCCCTGCACTCCAGGTATACACTTTACCATGCTGCAGATCATACACATCCTGAGCCAAAAGGTGGCAAGGGACATGTAGCTTGGATAAGTACTGAGGAAGAGTAATTCGTGCTTGCCATGACCTTCATCAAAGCCTTGAGACAAGAATAACCATTTGATCCATCTTTCGATGGGCATTATGAGGCCTGCAAATAAGAATCATTCAGGGAAGGGAGTAATAAAAATAAGGAGCCTATTTATGCAACTTATGTTTTAATTTATGCAGATTAAAGCCTTCCTCTTCGGAGAGGAAGACACAAATGGGATGTGTGATCTCCTTCCAAGATTTTTCTGATATGTATTCAAACCAGAGAGCTCTGAGTCCTCCTTCACCCAGTCTCTTTGAGGAATTTTTACCTCACAGGTTTTGAGTTATCTGACATCCCAGCTATGCTTTCACAGCCCTCACCAGGTACATAAAGCAAAGACAGTCCTCAGGCTTGAAGATTATATTAGCTACAAACCACAAAGTAATGCAAGCAGCAGGTAATTGCAAGAACACCCCCAAAAAACAGGGCCTCTGTGCAGAGCCAGAATGTTTCTCTGAGATGCCAGGAGTGTTATTTTCACCTCTGAGGAACTTGTATTGTCCAAAGGCAGACAAACATTGATAAATGACTGAGAGGAAATTTGTACGGTAAAGAAGGCCTTCCAAAGACAATTGTTAGATGTAAAGAAGAAGCACTTCCCTGTGAGGGTGCTGAGGCGCTGGCACAGGGTCCCAGAGGAGCTGTGGCTGCCCCATTCCTGGCAGTGTTCAAGGTCAGGTTGGACACCGGCGCTTGGAGCAACTGCTCCAGTGGAAGGTGTCCCTGCCCATGACAGGGGGTTGGAACTGGACAATCTTAAAGTCCTTCTCCACCCAAACCATTCTATGTGAAGAAGACAGAATGTATCTTTCCCCTTTAGACTTGTAATGGTCAACATAAAGGGAATCTTCCTTCTGAACTAAACAACTACAGACACTTGGCAAGGACTGCAGTTACCAGAAAGCGAGTCAGAAATGTGTGTGCCTCAAAACAAGGTAAAGAATCAGGCAGGCTGTAAACACACAGAGCTGAATACACAGCTTAGAAGCACACATCCTTCAGAATCCATCTTCAGAATTCAGGGAAATACCTGAGTTGCACACTGCTAATGTTTCATCACTCACCAAAGGAAGGCTATTCATCCACATAAAAAGTGAGAAAAGGAGAGAAATTCAGCTTTACTAATGATGACATTATAGATCACAGGGTTTAATCCTCAGGTGTGGCCTAAATTAGATAGTCAACAGCTAATGCACCAGAGCTGAACAGAAGGCCAAATAAAGAGCCATCGTAAATGCTACTAACTATTCCATGGAAGTGACCTTGTATTAGAACAAGGTTCTTCCAGTTCAAGGAGAATCATAACCAGCCCACATTTTCATGTGGAAGATGAAGACTTCATATTTCAGATTCACCAATAGCTATGAAATTCCAGATTTCTGGTTCAGTGGTGAGGGAACTCTAATGAAGAATATTACAATGCATAACTAAATAAAGAGCACTTAGTGTGTTCTCCCAACCTGAAGGTCAGGTTTCCCAATCACCCAGTCACTAATCATGAAATTAATCTGTGTTTTAAGTCTCTCGGAAGTGCAGGGCCAATTCCTCCCAGGACAGCTCATCTACAAAAGGATTTGGACTCAAGTCAGACTCTCCCTCACAGGCCTCAGATCTTCCTTCTTAGAGCAGCTACTTGGCCTCCCAGCACAGGGAGCTGTGCCACTGCCTTGACTTTGACTGGGACTCTCATGCATTTGTGAGACAGAGTCAGACCCAGGCCACTCTCATCCCCTCCTGCCTGCACTGCTGGGGCAAGGGGTACTGCAGCAGTCCAGCTGGGAGGTTAGGAACAGCTCTGGACTTCCTCCCTTCAGCACATGGTAGGATCATTTGGCTCAAACACTTGCAAGCTTTATCAGCCATCACGTCAGTCCCTTCAAACTTCCCGTGAAGCTCTTTTGGTAGCAGCAAGCTAATGTCAGATCTCACGCATTTCAGAAAGCAGGCTGGAGGGAACAGCTCCAAGATCATTGCTGCTTTGGCTCTAAAGGCCCCAAAATAAGTGCAGTTTTCATTGGTTTTGATATTCTCTCCTGTTCTTACCTATCCTGTAGCTATGAACACAACTGCAATCATTACACCAGACCAAAAGTAGCTTTGGATCCAATGATCTGCAATAGGCTCCTTGCATAACTTTGTCTCTTGTCTTCGCTGACCAAGATCTTCCTATGTAATTAAGTTCAGTGTCAAAAATCCTTTATGTAAATCCACCCAGAGTGCGTTTCCTTGCAAGAATATCCCTAGGTGCAAAGACGTCATTGAGAACTGATGATAACCAAGCACCAGTCAGGTAAGTTTCTTTAGGAGAAATAATGGAGATCATATGATGTCTGCGCCCTGCGTATTTAGATAACAGACTTTATAAGGGAAGGGAATGCCTTTCCCTGAGTCTGCCTTCACTTCCTAAAACAAATAAAGACTTCGTTAATATGACTGCAGTGCAATTAATTACCACTTTAATAACGATGGGCTGGAAGGTTTACAAAAGTTAAAAAAGCCCCAAAACAAAGCCAAGAAACCAAACAAGGACCCCTACCCCAAACCAAGGCTCCTGAATTTCAAGATCAAACTTGTAACTCTCAGATTTTTCAGTCCTAAACAGGGGGTTTCCAGCAAGCTTTGATCTTGCAGGGAACTAAACATTTTGGTGTTCAGCTTTGGTTCAGCTCCCCTACTGAAAAGCCCAAGAGTAAAATGTCGGGTCGATGTCCCTGAAGGCTGACACCACCTGACATGGCCCCGTTCATGCCCCTGTTCCTCTCTACGTGCTCAGCATGCACCTTGCTTAGATAAATCCACAGAGGCTGCCAGACTAGGAAGTTAAAAAATGCAACAAATTCCCTTATTGTTCTTGTCGCTGCAGTAACTGTTTATCTTAGCATCATGTGCTAGGCAAATCATCTTCTGTTCATGCTTTAATCTACCTAATCTAGGATGGAAAAACACTACCCAGCAAATCTTCATTGTTGGAATGTTATTTATAGCCATCCTTTTTATGAATAAAAGACCTGCTCATAAGTCAGCTGTCAGGTTTCCCATTGTTATTACAGGTCCTGGTCCTGTGCGACCCTACTTCTAGTAGCAGCATGGTCATACTCCTCACCTGGGAGCCTGCAGTTCTTGCTAAAGGCAAGAACCACCTTATTGGCTCTTTTTCCTAATTCAGCCCTCGCTGGATGACTTGGCAGGCTCAACGCAGTCAGCATAATGCTACTTCACTCTGTCCAGCCCATCATGCAGGAGCACTGGGTCAAGCATCCTACTGTTCTTGCACTCAACCAAACATGAGGGCTGCACCCCCATGGACAGAGAGGCACATGGGGAAGGGGAAGAAGAAGCTGCACTCCCTCTTTTGCTTTCCTCAGCTGTATCAAAATCCAACCCCAAATGGAAAGATAAAAATGTGTCTATGACTATGAGCAAGAAGCAGTAATGTCACTTTTCTGTACACGCCTTTGTTTGTGGAACATAAAGCCTGAATACCACTGAATCATACTCATGGAATTAAAATATTCAGATAGGAAAGCAAAGGTGTTAGGAAAAAAAAAAATCTGTGTACCAGATATAATATATATATATATATATAAATCTATATATCATTTATCTGATATACATCTGTATATCAGATATATCTGCATATTATACTATAATATCAGAAGCAGGAAAGCTAAAAAAAAATATCATTAAAATATAAAGAGGGAAAAAAGCCAAACCAACCAAGCAAACAACAGAAAATTTGTCCTTTCTGTTAATTCATAAAGTGCAAAAGCATATGTAAGGATGGTGCTGGTATGTCACCTAATAAAGGTTTCCTATTACTGAACACAGCAGTTCCCTTTTCCAGTCTCAAATCTCCTCCATCCCTGAGCAGCTGTTTGGAGGGTGCTAGGATGGGGATTGGGGGAGGGGGAGCTGGGGTTTTGTTTGCTTCATTGGAGTTTTTTGGAAGCAAGCAGTAACCTCAAAGCGTGCATTAATCAAATGTCCTGTGGGCTGGCAAGAAAAGAGCTGGCAGTAAATAAAAATGTAGCATTTTAGGTTACTAAAGGTGCATGGGTTGCAAAGGATCAGGTATTCACTACAGGCTGCTTGATTAGTGCTAGAAAACCTTATTCCTTTTACCATTAATTTTGTAGAAATGAATAAATTTAGACAAATCAGGAGCAGGGTAAATCTGGAGGAATTACAAAGGGGAGGAGTTCACCTTCCTGGCTATGGCTTTCAGGTCTGTCCAGGACTACTTACTCCAGTATAAAACTGAGAGCAGAAATATGATCACATACTAAGAACTCTAATCAATTCTGGTTTCAACACTGAGCCTATTTAAAATAGATAATGGAATTGCTGTTTCTCATTCTGTTCTCTCTGCACCTTCTCAAGACAGAGGCAGTAGGTAAGTCCTTGTCTGCTCTTTCTAAACCCACTCACCAAGGTTACTCTTATTTATGATTTGTTTCTGAGTATCACTATATACTGTACAGACTCTCTAATTCTTCTGTATGTCAAAGGAAGGTTGTTTCATTTATTTCTCTGCCTTTTATTATTTGTGCTAAAATATCAAGTATAGATTTCTCATGAATGAACGAGTGGGTTTGGGTTTTTTCGCCTTTAAATAGTCTAGTTGCCTTCCTTCTCTAAGAAAAATCAATGAGGTTTGACTTGATCCCTATAGTTAATTATATCTGTACATTGAAAAAATCAAACTTTTATGAACTTCTTAAACCTTCAAGTAGCTTGGTTTAGTTTTCTACTGATACTGCTTTGCTGTTTATGATAGGAGATGAAAATCTTATGGTTGCCCACTGAGAGAATAAGAACAATATGTCTTTGCTGCTGCATTAGCTCAGCACATCCATCTATTTTTGCAGCCTGTGCACTATGTACATAAGTACACTATGCACTTACGATGCCTGGATTAAATAGCGGTCTATAATTAGTATTGAAAAATGCAGAGAGTATATTTATGCTTCTATTTGATCAGCAATGCTATAACATAGAATAAATCCCCTTTCCTATGTAAATATCAGCACATAGCCTCAAAATTAAAGATAAACACTGCAGTTCCTTAAAGTAATGAAGGATCTATTGTTTGCACTAAAATAGACTAGACTGCATTAAGGGAAAAAAAGAGATACAGTATTATCAGGGGTATCAGAGGGAACCACTGCACCAAGAGCCTATTAAGGAGACACCGTTTTAAAGCAGATCAAGATTCAGCTGTCAGACTTAAAGTAACAGTGGTCTGAGGTGCTCAGAAAGTGTCTTATGGAGCACAGCCTCAGCCCTGGGGAAGGAGGGGCGGGGGGTCCCTTCCATACTCTATTTCTCTAGTTTTAATTAACTTGCCATATCCACAACACTGTAGCTTGCCTTTTCCAGGTTTTTACCTGGTGGTTCAAACACCTCCCCTCTTCTTTAGTCTGTGTTTTGCAGGTATTCTCTCCCCAGAGGCTTCCCACATGTGGCACAGGTAAACAGAAACACAATGAACCTTTGCTTTTCCAAAGTCCACGACTAGTGTTTGCTTGCAATTGATTACTGACTGATTAACACTTTGCTCAATTTACTGCTGTACGAAGAGATTTATTACAGGATCTTGAGAGACTATTTAGAAAACCTTTATGAGCTTTATTTGATTAGTGGTGATAATTAGTGCCTGAACAGACGGAAGTAAGATGAGGAATGGAAATAATAAGTTTTTGTTGTTTTTTTCCCCAACCATGATTATTTCCACTTTCTCCCCTGAAAGCAGAGGAAACAACACAGTCATTAATAGGAGTGAAACCTGCTCTCTCCCCAGCCTTCTCTTCCAAACCTTTTCCTGAGGTAGAAGTTTCACAGGGTACATTATGCTAAGTTAAAAGCAAAACATTTTTGAAGAAACATCAACTTTTGAGAATCAGCCTAATTGATTTTTTGCCATATTTGGAAGGGATCTTATTTAAAAGCAAGCATTTAATTTCTATCTTGTCACTTTTCAGAACTAGCTTGAGCAATATCCACTTACTGGCTCATCTAACAGACCTCCACCAGGGCTGGTTTTCCAGTCTGGGCAGCCTCATAATTCACTGCACTTAAATAGCAAATATAACTGTTTATATTTCCAATTGCTTTCAGCTTTGATCTGTCTTATTATCACAGCTGCTATGCTTTGAAATTGTTACTGATAGTCTTTACAGGGCTTTATAAGGAAGCAAGCTTCAGTATCCCCATTCCATAGAAGGGAAACTGAGGCACATTGCTGCAGCCACCTGCCCAGAGATCAACCAGCAGCAGGAAAAGAACCCATCTAGCTTGAACCCTTGTCCAGCATGTCATCCATTGACTTATATGGATCTCAGCGTATTCCATTAATAGGTGCACTGATGTACCTCAAATGGCTTGCTTGATTCCTCTAAGAGATCAATGACCCTCTAGTACTGCTATTAGAAGAGAGGCAGAATGTTTGCAATATTGCAACAGGAATATTCCAAACCTTTTAAGAAAGAGGCTTCGTTAATGACAGATTCAGTCAAGTGCCATTCAGAGAACAACAGCTGCAGAGGACAGTAATAAATCTCCATCTAGAAGCCTTGTGGTAGGGTGACAGCAAGCTCCAAGTGTTACTGATAAAAACTCTCTTTAAGAGAAATGGGAGGAACTCTGGCATGTTTGAACCTTTTTCATTGCCATGACAAGGCATTTTCTCACAGTCGCTGCTCTACTGCTCCAAAAGACTGATGCATGATAGAGCATGATTCCTTCAATTTCCTGTATTTCTACTGGCATACTTTTAAGTTTCACAAACTTAAAATCCACATCACTATGCTGACATTGACATTGCCAGCATCAATTCTCAGTCTGATGTTTCCTCAGGGCTATTCAAATACAAAGTATAAGTGCTATCTCTGTAAGTAGCATAAAAAAAGATGCTGCAACTTGTTCCATTTCCAGTTCTAATGGTATAGACTGTACATGTAATCATAGCTGTATTTCAAATTCATTTTAGGTTTGGCAAAAGTGGGATGCTGGTCTCCTTAGATACACTCTAGGATGAAAAGTTGCATTGTCAGTTTAAGAAAGACGAAGAAGAATGGCAATGCAAGAACTAGCACATAGAAAAGGCAGTAATCCATAAGTGCTTTAGGAGCTATGGATTGCCTGAATTTCTTTCTCTCCACCCACATAACCTGGCACATGATTAAATATAGCTGACAACCTATGACTGACATTATCTCAAAGTAGTTACCTCAGTTATCTCAGCTTGATCTCAAGTTATGATCTTTATGCAGGATATGTTGCTTTGGGCTTCCTCCTTTCCCTTCCTTGTAATGATTCAAGCTGCCGAAGTAGATTTAGAGGCTTATCTGAGTCTGCCTGCCATCATCCAAACTTATCAGTGTACGGCACCATTGGCAGATCCTCCGTATGCAAGAAGAAACAAGAGCTCTCATCCGCCAAGCTGCTGAGTGTGCACAGAGAGCGAGAGACATCTGCAGACACTGCTCTGTGCTCTCCCCTCTCCATATAGCTGTGTAAACTGCACAAGCAGGCTCCAGACAGCAGAGAGTTTTCTAGCTTTATCATCTGTGCTGAACCTGTAGCAGCACTGAGTACTTAACGTCTTTGAAACTCTGATATTTTTGTACTTTCCCGTTGAACATTGATCCAGCAATCAAATTTTAGCAAACAAACTCTGTAAGAGGGACAGTTACGGTGAGCTGAGGTTTAGTCACTGTCTTGCAATTGGAGGGGATTTGAGCCTGAGAGAAGAATGGATAGAGTGCTTGACCAGGGTATCTAAGGACGCAAATCCTGTAATCTCAGAGCACACTTACTTCTTCTCACAGTTTGTGATAACAGCACAAAGTGGTGAGGCATTGTAACAATTTCACTCTCTCTTTGACACTAAAATTCAGCAAAAGACAGCAAAGTCCTTGTGGCAAAGCAGCAGGTGAGACAGGGAACAGCTCTTCAGTCAGCTCTAACTGCCTGTTTCATTTTGTGGGGCAGAACCAAGCCCAGAAGGCAAAGAAACAACATTGTTTATCACTGGAAGACTCCTGAAAGGCAGCTAGAAGACAGTATTTGAGTTATATATGGAATAAACTTTGAAATGCTTTTAACATCTTACATTTCTCAGCCTGCCAGGGGTGGCATTCAATTATATCTGCTCAAATGGGTGAATTTGTGTCATACCAGGAATGCCTCTGTTCTCTTCACATTAGTCTGTATGCCAAGTTATTGAAGAAAATGTACTGTGCAGACACATCTTGCTGTAATCTGCATTCATCTGCAGATCCTGACTTCTTCTTAGAGAATTACACATGTATGTGTTACAAGATCACCTCTGCTGCCTCCATCACATATGAGTCCAGTGCAGGGGGCTGAGATGCCCCTCCTCTCCTGCATGACTTCCGAACTGCTGAAGATTGCATATAGCGTGCAGAGACAAATGACTGATATCATAGAGGAGATGAATCCTGCTTTGTTTTTTCTATGCTGTGCCTAAGGCAGCATACATCTATGCAATGCCTCAGCAAGCATCAAGGTTCTTGAGCACACCTAGATTATTTACTAGGCTGATGCAACCAAGGATATCACAGCTCCCAGGTTCAAAAATCATTGTTCACTGGTTTGCAGCCTGTTTTGGTGACACACAGTGAGTGTTCACATGTACACAGTGGATCCAATCACATTACTAATACTCCATTTAAGGTTCAGCCTGACTAGCATGAGTACACTCCACTGTCATCAGTTTGTATTAACTCACTGTTTAGCTGACCTCATGCAGAACTGCAATGTGCTGCATCATCTCGTCCTTCTCCAGCCTCCAAGCCAAGGTGCTTTCCCGCTGCAAGGTCCAGCTCTTCAGCTGGGTGTCTGTCTCCATGCAAATAGGCTTTTCTCCCTGCTAATGGCATTGCAGGAGATATTTTATTATGTTGCATAAAATATCTAATGGCCTGTTACTAGATTCTTAGTTGCATTTGCAGCCATAGGATCAGTCGTCATAAACCCAGCACAAAAGACTACAAAAGGAAAGCCACAAATAGCGTTAATTTCATTTTAAGAGTACTTAAAAAAGAGAAAGATTTCTGGATTTAATTCTGTTCTATTAAACAAAGCAAAGCAAAAATACTACACAGAAGCAAATCACCTTAGCCCTGGATACTCAGTTTTTGTTAAAAGCCAGCTTCCTGCTTTGATACAGCAAATTTGTGAGGACGCGTATATATGACAGAGGCCACAGCAGTATCACAGGTCACAGCTGAAAACATTTTCCTCGCTCTCTGACACAGAGGAAGTAGTTTGCAAATGTTTATAGGGCATATCTAGAATCTTCCAGTCTCTAGGTTTTCCCTTTAGTTTATATGTGTTACAAAGAGCTCAATTCAGCTGTGATTTATGTATACAACTGCAAATTATAAACACTGTGCTCTAATCAGATATGATTACTTGGAATGCTTCACTCCTGCAATAAAGCTTATTTTCAAGATCAGCTCCCAATAATATCTTGGAATACATACAGGTGTGTGTCATTATCAAAAATAAAATTCCAGGTGAGAGTGACTAGAAGAGACATGAATCACAGAATCATAGAATAGTTAGGTTGGAAAGGACCTTAAGATCATCCAGTTCCAACTCCCCTGCCATGGGCAGGGACACCTCCCACTAAACCATGTCACCCAAGGCTATGCCCAACCTGTCCTTGAACACCGCCACTGATGCAGCATTCACAACTTCCCTGGGCAACCCATTCCAGAGCCTCACCACCCTTACACTAAAGAATTTCTTCCTCATATCCA
>JANRGW010032933.1:0-49589 GCA_024733675.1 Psilopsiagon aymara | reverse complement strand
AAGCCAGGAGGAAGCAGACAGGACACCTGACCCAAACTGACCAAAGAGGTATTCCATACCACAGCACGTCATGCCCAAGATGCAGAAACGGAGAGCAGAGACCCGGAAGGGTGGTGGGGGGTGCATGGCTTGTTCAGGCTGGGTATACGTGGTGAGCTGTTGTATTCTCTTCCCTTGTATTTCTCTTGTCATTATCATTACTGGTGTTAGCAGTAGTGGTTTGTGTTATACCTTAGTTACTAAACTGTTCTTATCTCAACTTGTGGGAGTTGCATTGTTTCGATTCTCCTTCCCATCCCTCCAGGAGCAGAGGGAAGAAAAAGGGGGAAGTGAGAGAACAAACTGCATGGCTGATTTATGGCTTTAACCACGACAATTCTTTTTGGCCAATTTTCTTGAAGAACGATATGCAATAATGTCACCCTTGCTGGGGCCAGACATGGGTTGCTGTATGTAAGGGCAAGAATGACTGTAGTAGAGTAGGCAGTTCTATAGATAGTCCTGCTGACAAAGGTAATAGATACCAGAAAACTTACTAAGGCTCATCCTGCTTTCACTCTCCAAACCCAAGAATTTAGTCACTGGTATATTGATTTCAGCTGTACAGTCCATGCTCCTGCTTCAGATGGATATGCTGCAGTTCAGGTACAAATGAGAAATCCTCCCTTTAGGAAATTGGAAGTGGCCTTTGTATGTGTATCATTAAACATACCACCACTGAAGTGTCAGGAACCATGCTCTCCTGCTCCCACGCTGCAGAGAACAGCAGCTACAGTAAGTGACAGCGCCTAAGTGTGCACTTTGTGTAGAGGAAAGTGGAGGGTATATGATAAGACCATCGGTTACTCTATTGAGAAGTGGAAAAAAGCTGCTCACCAGGAGCACCCCAAGAGGTATCATAAATCTAAAAGAAGCAAGGAAGAAACTATGCTGTGGCTCTGCCTGCCCCACAAGTTCCCTTTTGCTGGATTGATTTGTGGAGCAGGATGAGGTGCAGATCTGAATTAAACACATCTGGTATCCTTCCCTGCAGTTTCCCCTCCCAGGACAACCAGGCTATTATCAGCCCTATCAACAAAGGGCCTTGCAGGGGTCCACTGTGTTCAGTGAGCTCCTAATTTTTAGAAATACAACTTAAATATGTGTCTTTACTCCAAACTTCTGTGGTGATTTGCGTGGCTATGTGAGTGTTAGGCTGAAGCTCCTGGTGTGCTGGAAAAAAGTTCCTGCCCTGGGTGTCTTATAGCGTAAAAGAGGTATTATCAGTTATTAACTGCTTGATTCAGCCAGAGCCCAGTTGCATATTTAAAAAAAAAGGGGGGGGGGGATGGGGGATGGGGAGGGAGGGGAGGAGAAAGAAACCACCAAAATACTCAGCACTCAAACTATGAGGCCCTAATGTAAAGTCCTGCAGTTCTTTCTCAGGTAGAGCCTCAAACCAGCTTCAGCAGTGAGATTAGCCTAAGAGTACTGTTTGCCTGATTTCCTCTTGCCCCAGGATATACATCTTACAGAAGCTCTGTGGACTAGGAAGCTGTAATCAGCATAATCATGTTCTTATACTGAAATGGTATGAATGGGAAATGACATGATCAGGATTCACTTTGCTTAAAGAATATGGTGACTGCTCAGTAGAGTAACCTATATACCTGAAGGCATTTGTAAAGAAGGGGTTACACAAAGAGGGTAAGCATGACTACACAGGAGCCAATAGGATTTTGACAAAAAGATATTGGAGAGAAATAGTAAAGCTTTCAAAACCTATTTCATAACAAATGTTACATTACTTACATTTCCTCAGCTGAATTCTCTTGCTGCCTGAGCAGACTTTTTCAGCCATTAATGGAAGCAAAGAAACTACGTGAAATACAGCAAATATCAGAATCTCAAGGATCTCATACATAAAGAATCCATCCCAAGGAGCAGCAGCAATCATCATTTTAGTCCCTTATTTACTGTTTCCTAACTGAAAAGGACTAATGCTGCTATCCAGCACCTCTGAACAGTGTTACTATTTTCGTTCTTGTTAAATGTGCAGCTAGGAAATAATCTGCTTAGCAACCAAGACAAACAATGCACCTAAAGAAAAGGAAGGTTACCTGACAAGAAAATTTGTCTAGAAGTCATCTAAAATACCCCAAGATACCTCAGTCAAATGCCTGTGTTTTCTGAATAAACTGTAAATTAATAAGAAGAACAGCAGGGACAGACTAAGTCAACAGTGATTTGGGGGACATGCAGGTAAGCAAGTGCCCACGCATGGTGTTATTATGGCTTATAGGCAGAATAAATGAGAAATAGTTGATTCCTCGTGCAAATTTTTCACTGTGCAACTTATGTAGCTGAAACATAGTTTGGCCTCCTGGCTCCCCCAAGCCACCAGAGCCCTCTCCTCACTGCAGCAGTGGTGGCTGCTGAATACCCTTACCTAGAAGGCACCAGGTTGGCCGGGCATTGCCAGATACACATAGCATGTGCTAAATGAGATGAACCATTTCTGGCTTTCCCACTCCCATGGGTGTGTGAATAACAAATGCCATATGAATAAAAACAATGCAACAGAAGTGAAGGACTAGATTTAGGCATCTTTTTACAGAGTCAGGTAGAGGAAAAGGAGAAGAGACTGATGGTACTGATGAAGCTTCTCTTGCTTCCTTTGAAGGCACAAAGCAGATCTTGAGGAGGTGGCCTTAAAAAGTTCAAAGCTATCTATGTGCTACCTCAGCATACTCTCACACTGAACTTGCACCCTGTGCACAGGAGG
Organism: Psilopsiagon aymara; assembly: GCA_024733675.1. Taxonomy (NCBI): domain Eukaryota; kingdom Metazoa; phylum Chordata; class Aves; order Psittaciformes; family Psittacidae; genus Psilopsiagon; species Psilopsiagon aymara. The sequence continues at coordinate 46,825 of JANRGW010032933.1, read as the reverse complement.
AACATGATGAGATACCCCAAAATATCTCTCAGGCAAACAGCTGTTCTAGCCAAGCACGTCCCTCTATTGCACCAGGGGATGTTGTTGAGCTCAGCAAGAAAACATGGCCATGTGCATGTTTTCACAGAATCACAGAATGTTTTGAGTCAAAAGGACCTTAAGATCATCTAGTTCCAACCCCCTGCCATGGGCACGGACACCTCACACTGAACCGTGCCACCCAAGGCTCTGTCCAACCTGGCCTTGAACACTGTCAGGGATGGAGCTTTTACCACTTCTTTGGGCAACCCGTTCCAGTGCCTCGCCATCCTTACAGTAAAGAACTTCTTCCTTATATCTAACCTGAACTTCCCCTGTTTAAGTTAAAACCCATTACCCCTTTTCTTGTCACTATCGTGCCTGATGAAAAGTCCCTTTCTGGTTTCACTGTAGGCCTGCTTGAGATATCGTAAGGTTGCTATGAGGTCGTCACGCAGCCTTCTCTTCTCCAGGCTGAACAGCCCCAACTTTCTCAGCCTGTCTTCACACAGGAGGTGCTCCAGTCCCCTGATCATCCTCGTGGCCCTCCTCTGGAATTGCTCCAACAGATCCATGTCCTTTTTATGTTGAGAACACCAGAACTGCACATGGTGCCCCAAGTGAAGTTTCATGAGACAAAGGGGCAGGATCACCTCCTTCGACCTGCTGGTCACACTGGTTTTGACACAGCCCAGGGCAGGATCACCTCCTTCGACCTGCTGGTCACACTGGTTTTGACACAGCCCAGGACACCACTGGTTTCTGGGCTGTGAGTGCACACTGTAGCCAGCTCATGTTAAGCTTCTTGTCAATCAAGACTCCGAAGTCCTTCTGAATTACTTCTCTGCCCAACCTGTAGCTGTGCCTGGGATTGCTCTAACCCATGTGCAGGACCTTGCACTTTGTTTGGTTGAAGTTCATGAGGCTGGCATTGGCCCACCTCACAAACATGCCAAGGTCCCTCTGGATGACATTCCTTCCCTCCAGATTGTTGACCACAGCACATAACACAGTGTCATCAGCAAATTGCTGACGGCGCACTCAATCCTATTTTCCATGTCACCGATAAAGATGTTGAACAAGACTGGTCCCAACACCGATCCCTGAGGGACCCCACTCATTACTGACCTCTGACTGGACACTGAACCATTGACCATGACTCTTCGAGTGAAGCCATCCAGCCAATTCTTTATCCACTAGGTGATCCATCCATCAAATTTATTTCTCTCCAATTTAGAGACAAGGATGTCGTGGAGGACAGTGCGAAATACTTTGCACAAGTCCAGGTAGACAAGTCAACTGCTTTGCCCCTATCCATCAGTTCTATGGCCCCATCACAGAAGGCCACCAAGTTGGTCAGGAATTGTTTCCCACCAGATCCATGCCCAGAACCTATGAGGACATGGCCATTTTCTGTTCTCAGCCTTCTAGGGGAGGAGGCAACAGAAGAAAACATGTAGGAACCCTTCACTGCAGCAGGGAGGGCTGTGAGGAGATCTGCCAGCTACTTCTCAGGCCAGGCAACAACAACATACTCTCAGGCTTTTAATCACACTATGTTGGAAGACCTAAGAGCCTATGTGGCACCAATTTGGGACATAAATACATGAAAACTCTCCTGAGAAATTACAAGATTCACACTTGCTCTGCAAAATAAGGCTAAAACCTTAAGAGCCTGGGATACCCCTGTTTCGGAGTAATTGGCAATGATGCAGCATACTCAGAATGAAAAAAATCTTTTAGATTCCATTCTGACAGAAGTCCAAGACAATAATGACTCTAATGAGGCAGAATAATCTAGGAATTCACTGAGATAGGCTCCAACGGATCAATAGCATGTAAGGCAGATCACATACCCTGTATGAATAAAAACATGCTGTAAAGGATAAATGACTCATGAAGAATTGGTTAAGCAGGATACATTGTGTGCAGGTACAGAAGTGCAGGACGCTGTTACTACAAGCAACTGTCTGGGGAGAGATCACAGCCCAGTATCATCATCTGTATATGGCGAAAAAAAGAGGACAAAAAATAGCAGAGTTGAGGGTGGCAGAACTGTGATCCAGATTCTGAATATATTAAAATAGAAAATGCTCTATTCCAGGAATGATTCATATTCTCAGAAACAATCATTCCATTAATCTGCACTTGGCTACAGTGACTGTTTTTGTAACATGAATAGCTGCATCTGTGATGTGACAGGTAGCACAAGAAATAAAAGACTCAGCCTTTAAGCATACCCAGCTAATAAGGGCAACTTTTTGGAGAGAACTACACATCATCCATGATTACAAATGGAAAGTTAACAATGGCAGAGTGGAAAGCAGCCATATCAAAGGCAACCAATGTCCATAGCTCATCTTCAAAGACAAAAGGTGGCATCAGAATTTAAGATGTGAATGGATCACAGCTGACTCAATGCAGGGTAGCAGTTCAGTAAATACACCTGTACTAGTCATCTTCTTTGTACAAGATAAAATAAAAAAGGAATCAAACCCCTCAAATTATAGAGACATCTTACTGGGTGAAAATGATTTTTTTTCTGGTCAAAGCCAGCCAGAGACCAGCACCAGGAAAGCAAGCCTTTCACATCCTCCCAGTAGGAAGAAGGCACACAAGTTATTTCTAATGCATTTCATTTTTCAAATGATCCTGGCAAAGATTTTATGATCATTGCTTAAAGCAGACATGAAAATCTGGATGTGAAGTAGCAGTAAATCCTACCTATTGTATCATAGAGGTGGAAGACAGCACTGGGACAGACTGACATTGATTTCCTGGGTTTGGTGTGAGTGGGCCCCAGGCAGATGTGACATGGCTGTGTAGGCTGCCACACTGCCAGTGCTTTGGGAGTAATTACACCTCTATTGTTTCAGGGGAGTTAATTGCTAGGCATTATATCATTTCATACATAATAATTTCTTCCTCCCTTCCTGGAACAGAAATAATTCATAGGTAAGAGTATTACAGGGTCATACCAGTGGGTCCTAGCTAGTGTTACATAATAAAGCATTCAGAGATTGCAAGTACCCTGAAATGTAGTTTGAATCATGTTAAGACCACCTCGTTGTACCTCAAAGGAAGGAAAAGCATTTACTTTCTCCTGTATTATAGAGAAGATTAATCTTCAAAGAAACTATTATTTGAGTTCTAAACTTCCAGACACTCTGAAGTCTGTTTCTTCGCCGCAGTAGCTGAAATCCCTGAAAGGTTTCAGCATGCACATTTCCCGGCAAAGATACATTTAAAAGATGTTTTAAGGACAGAGCTCACACTGCAGTATGTGACATGCAAGGCTGTGTACCTGCCTCAGGGCTTCTGACTGGAGAACACCATTTGGTTAGGTCACAGGCATTGCTCATTAGCACTTGCAAAGTCCTGGGTAAGATCATAGAGTTGGAAAGTCGTTCGGATTAATAAAATCCAAATCAACTCCCTCACATGGCAGAGGCAGAGCAGAACACAGCTGGGCCACTAGGTCTCTAGCGTGTGGATTCTTAAGTCATTATAAGAGAATAGTAGCACTATCTAGGGAATCGGAAGGATTTTAAATGCTGAAGTATTTATCAGGTTAAATACATATATATTTTCATATCAATTGTTTTCAGTGATTAAACACATTTAAAAGCCTTCCCTAATGTAGTTTCAGTTAATGCTCAAAATGAGATAGTCCAACAAACATATTTAGAACAATGAAATTGAAAAGCCACATGTGTGGAAATGGGACCAAAGGCTTTATTCAGAATCCTCTGAAGAAATGCCTCCTGTGTTTTTTAATCAGCAGTGTGCTGGTAAGAGTGCTGCATGATCATAAAGCTATATTAGTACAGCCTTTCTTGCAATAGGGTCCCTCTGGCATTGGATAGGTTAAACAATTGCTAGTATTAAATTAGCACACTGATTTCCACTGGTAAGAAAGTTCTTGCATCTTACATTACAGATAAACCATTCCAACAGAGTCAAGGGGAAAATGAACAAATACACTCTTACAAAAAAGAAAAAAAAGACCCAAAACCATAAAAAGTAAACATGTCTGAACAATTGCAAGGATAAGATGTATAGATCAGCTGAAAATGATTAGAATATTTTTAAACCAGACAGATAGGCGTGTGTTTACTCAACTTAGCTGAGCTGTTTCAGCAAACAGCATACAGCTAAGAAGGGTGAACATTTTAGTGAACTTACTACTGCACAATAATTGAGGAGAAATGTATTTGCTGCAACTGCAGCTCATGCTGGGCAACTTCTCCTGCAATCTCATTTTAGAACTACTCGTATTTTTACTTTATTGGGTTGGTAAAGTCAACCTGCCTGGAGTAAGCAGAATATGCCAGCTCTTCTTTATTAAAATGTTTTGGTTTTCTTCACTAATCCATCAGTAAAAGGCAACAAGCAAACTGACTCTGAATACAGCTTAAGGAGAACTTGGGTGCACATGTCCATTTATGGGAAGTTTTGAAGGTGACAGGGAAGAAGATAAAGCACACTTTAAAGTGCCATGCCCTCAACCTGCGAGAGACCAGAGCCTGTCAGAGTTCAAATGGGTTAAAGCCATACCAAGAGGAGCCAGCACATAAATACAAAAGCCATAACTGCATCTCACCCTTTGCAAGAAAAAAGGATCACTTCCTAGGAGTGACACAGATTTTTTAGTGATGCTACGAGGTAGATTTCATTAATGAAAGGCTTGTTTACAGTGCATTTGCCAAGTGAGACCAGAGTTCACAGGAGCACAGGAACTGGCCAGCAAGATGTGGTCTTGGGTCCTCTTCCTGGCTCCACTGTTTCCTTCATGGGTAGCCTTGGGCAAGTCATGTGAGCTCTGAAAGGTTTAATTTCTCTGTCCTTACTGAGGATTGATTATTGACTACCTCATGAAAAGTTCTACAAAGTGGGGTTTATATCAGCTCTCAATAACTAGTTCAGGTCTGGGAAACACAGGCAAAGTAGGAGCTCAAAGATGAGGAATATGAAATATCAGAGGTCTTTGAAAGTATGGCCTGGGAAAAAATCTGAAATGCTTGGATTGATTCATTTCTACAGAAGGCAAATGAGATGAGACATGACAACAGTCTTCAAATATGTGTTAGGCAGAAACAGTTCTCTGCATGTGTATTGGGCAGAAACAATTCTCTCCATCCTTTGCGCATAGAATAAGAGAAAGATATAAACTCCTGTGAGAGAAATATAGGTTAGACATCATGAATTATTTTCGAAAAGTAAAAAAGGAATAAGCTTCCTACGCAAGGTCAGTATCTTAAACAATTTATAAGCAACAGCAGACAAAAATCTGTCCCATATCATGCAAGTATAGCTGATCGTGTTTCAGGACAAGCACATCTCACTGTGCTGCCCTGTTTTCAATGACCCTATATCTCAAATCCCCTGAAAAAACTCTGGGAAATGTCTTTTATATATTCATTATAATTTCTTAGTTGAAAAAGCATCTGTTATCAGATATAGTATTTTCTGGCTGCATTCTGACTATATAGGCTCCTACTTGGGCACCAGAATACAAGACATATTAGGGCTACGTTTCCAGTTCCATTTTTTGTGGTCCATATGAAAGTGCCTTTAATGTCCAACTTCTCTCTTTGCTGTTCCTTGATTAGCTTGTTCTAATTTCCCTGCAGTTCACATGACACAGTTCTCTCTTTTCCCTACCCACTGTTAACAGGGAGGCAGTTCAGCTTCTGGCTCTGTAAAAATGTCACCAGTGGGATTAACTGAGCTCCAAGAAACTGCTTCATAAGTTTGAATACTTTGATATGACAAATGCCAAAGCCAACTTTACAGAGATGAAGGACTATAAGTACTTCACTGTTGAGGCATTTCCACGCAAGTTCTCCCTCAGCTCAGGAAATGTGGAGGGGACATAGTTGCATCACATAAAGGCACAAATGTTCCTAAAACTTTCCCCAAGGAAGCAGAGCTTTCTTCCACTGGAAATAAGAACAAGTGGTTAAATGTGATGTTTGTTTCAAAACACTTCAACCACAGTCTTGAAGCATTACTGTGCTCCCCCCAACATGGTTTAGGGAAACCATCTCTTCCAGCACATCGTTCCCAGTGCTGGTGGTCATTTTCCCTATTGTACTTCCAGGAAGCTCATCTTTTGGCCTCTCAGACCAACTATACTGGTCCAGAGGGCTGGAGGCACCTGTGCTTCAAATACCCCACATAAGCCTTCCAGTACGCACGTGTGAGAAATGTGTCACGTTCACACATTTCTCAGTTCTCCTTTCCACAAGGCAGTGATGGCAACACTTGTATGACTCCCAACTGAGCTTTCTTTCTTCCAAAATAAAACCAATTGATTCACACAATATTCACCAACACCTTTCAATAAATAATTCTTTAGAAGTATTAAAATATCAATTTGTACTCAGAGCCAATAGTTGACTGAACAGGATTTTCCACTGATGATTAAGGTTTCTATGTCTAGCTATATTATGTGACACAGCAAGGATGAAATCTGTCACCACACTCCATCACTTCAGCCAACAATAAGGTACAGGGCAATTTATACAGAATCAGAGCTGGCACTAATGACATCTTGCCAACAAACTTTCCACTTTTCAGACAACTGGAGTTCTTAGGCAGCTGTAAATACATTGCCCTTCAAGTGGCTACTAATCTATGGGGAAGGGGGAACAAAAGTGAGATACTGGCAAATGTAAGTTATTATCTGCTATTGCTGGAGTTCCCACTTGCACTCATAGTGGAAACACCTTGTTCCCAAGCTCCCTGAATGATATGGATTCCCAGCTGGTGCTGCAGCACAGACTGTTAAAGACCTCTCCTTCTAAGGTATATGGCACTGAGCAGTCCCCATGAAGCCAATTAAGGAAATTATTCATGCTAATATGAGTGCAAGTGATCCTTAAACCCGTAATTACTCCTTGTACTTTTACTGTTTAATTCCTATGCACCACTCTGAGATCTTGCAGAGTTTGCCTTGACACCCTGTCCTGCCAACCACCACAGCTGATGATTAGCTTAGGACTCCTGATGCAGCGTGAGTGCCAGGGCTATCCCCAGCTAAGCCATCTTTCAGCTCCCACAGGTTGCTCTGAAACTTTTGATACCCTTTTATCTGTTTCCTTTAAATTAATACAAGAAAAATTGCTTTACTGCAGAGATAGAATGAAAGTGCAAAAGCTAAAGCCCTGCAGCCCTTAGCAGATGAACAGCAATTTATATAAGGTGATTTGTTACTGCATCTTTGCTAAAGTCTTGCTTGACAAGAATAGTTTGAAATCTGCTAAGCAGAATTTATATTGCTGAGGAACAAAAGTCCAGTGTCAACTGTGGCTTATTTATCTCCAGGTCTGCAAGCTAATGCTAAAGAGAAGTTAAATTTAAAAAAACTTATTCAAAGTGTAACCAGAAAGCTGTAAATAACCTATCATTTAAAATGCAGGAATATTCATCGCATAACATGGAACATAAAACACACTAAGTGCTGCACCAGCCTAGCTTTCAGGGGCTTATTTTACTGTACTATGTATCTGCATCTCAGCTCTCACTCTCAAGGCACTTTTGTATTAATATTATCAGGTCCAATACCAAGCCAAGGACAGGGATAGAGATAAGCGTTCAGCTCAGAGCTGTGCTCCTGCTTGCACTGGACTCCTCAACTTTCAAAGCACTGCATCTGCACAAGATGAAAGGTCAGAAGGTACCAGAAGCCAGTGAGCATGGCTCCTTGCCCCCTCCCCCCCCCCCAACACAGGCAGAGGAAGGGCTTTGGTGGCAACAGAAGCTTGTTAGTTACAGGCAGAATTTATTCACACTCAGAGACCATGAGGTTAATTTGATTGAGCAAGTCATCTGTAGCAATCAGTTCATTCAGCCTTAGCTGGCAATGTGAGATGCCAGCACACCTAGCCTGGCTCTAAGATGAACCAGGGCATTATTTTAAGCAGTGAGAGGACCTTGTGATGGAGATGGAAACTGCAAAAAGTTCAGAAGGCCAAGTGTGGAGAAAGCCCTGACTTTAAAATCCACACAGTGGAAAACTTTTAGAAGCTTCAGTGGGACTTCCTTCCCCACAAAACCTCTCTCTGATACACCCATACAATGAGGTAAACTTTCATGCAAGCATGCAGTATTTTTCCCAGAAGCATTATCAAAGCTGATTACATATATATTTCAGTAGTTAATTACAAACTGTAAATGAGCAGGATGAAGCTTTGTAGTGGAGGCAAATATTATCACATTTCTTATTTAGTGTCCCTCTTCCAAATCACGTGCATCACTAAGAGCATACATGGTGCCATAGAAGTGGTGGACAGCACCAATAAGACAAGGAGTCCCTTGTCTAAAGGCATAAGACAAAACAGATGACAGCAAAACAGAAATAGTTTCAGGCATTTTGGAATGAAACACTGATTGAATTACCATGTTTTAAAAACTGTTAAAATAGGGAACAAGGCTTATTTAACATGATGATTACTCCAAATACATTGCCATATGGGAAGGGGAGAAATCATAATGGATGACTGCAGAGATCAAGGAAGCACTGTTGATGACCACAGAGAAAAAGTGGATAGAGAGGCTCTCTGCAGACAGGTATCAGAATATGGGAAGCATTAAGAAGTGAAACTAGTGCCTAAATTGTTCTTCTGATAGAAAAATATTTCTTAAATGGAAACGATACAGTAGTTAGGATGCCAGCTATTGTGTATTGCCCAATTCAGAAGCATGTAAATACAAACAAGAGGTGCTTACTCCCTATTTCCACATGACTTCTGTCACATCAAGCTGCCAGAGACAATTGTCCTTCCACAGGCCAAGGACCTGCTGTGTTTTGTCCTCACCCATACCAGGGCTGGGCATGATCTTGCTGCTTCGCTTTACTCTGTCCAGATTGAAGCAGAGTGCCCCCAGCTAAGGGTAGAAACCAGTTTACAACAGCTTGTGAGGTACCATCTGGGGAAAGGGTTGCCATCTATTCAAACCAATTAAAAAAAAAGAAAACCAAAATGACATGGTTGCAAAACTGTGGGCTCCATGAAAAAGACAGTCTGCTTTAAAATGTACCAATCTTTGATGTTTTAGACTACTTTTACTGGTTTTTTTTTAACACAGTAGCTGGCATGCCAGAAGTGGGGAATACCGAATTAATCCTAGCTGCAAATTGTTCAGCCCAACAGTCCACAGTTTGGTCTTCCAACCATGACTGATAGCAAGCTGGTATCATTTAGCAAGCTGCTCTGGGGCTTCGTTCAATTAATCTGGATTTTTTTATCTACAGATACTTTTGATTAGCACAACAGATATATGACAGTTCAGGAGTGCACGCATTCCCCAAAGCCATCACAGCTGAGCTCCAGTGCAGGATTGCTGGTAAGCCATGCACACCTGAGTACATTTTTTAGAGCAGCTACCACTTTGTCAAAGAAGTGTGACTGACTTGTGCACAGAAGAGAGAGTTTCTTCACATCAGCTTTTATCTTCTGCATTTTCATGCATCTTACTTTCAGGTTTCAGCTTTTTTAAACTACATCTTTTCCATTTTTAGAATATGCTATTAATGTGTTTGGAAGGCACACAGAGACCATTACGCTACCTCTATTCTTCTTCTTACTTTCCCACACAGCTTGACAGTGTACAGGCCTGTTCTGTATCTAAATTTACAAGCTGTGACAAGTGATAAATATCCTAATTCTAAAAAGCTATTGTGTACCTCTGAGACAATTAAAATTCCTTAGATACCTACATGCAGTACATAATACATTTAGTCAGCATTAGAATATGTCAGAGAAGGAACGTTTTATCCCAAGACACACGCAAGCATCCAAAAATAGGCCTTCAGCTTAAAAAAAAGTATTGTAATAATGTTCATTGGGAAATCCCCTTTCTTCAGATTACAAAAATAACATTAATTCCTATATCACATTACGCTGGGCAGCAAGAACTGAGCAGAAGAGTTTATAAAAAGTGCGAAAGAAATTATAGATTCTTTTTTTTCTTTAGGAGAAAAGTACTGGTGAACAGTGCTGCATTTTTAATTCTTTCATCTAGCTCAGGGGAGTCATGCCACACACTTCAGGCCATAAGCCGAGTTCTGACTGGCCCTAATCCATACAGTCTTGTAGCAGGAGAAGATAATACAAGGGTTTCCCAAGTTTGACCACAAGACGTTTTGATCAAGACACACCTTTTTATTCAAAACATATCATTCCTCACTCAATTTTGCTTAGTTTTGTATGGAAGATGTACATACATTTCCAGGAATGGGTGACAAGGCAGCATAACTGCAATGTGTGCTAGAAAGGAAGTTAGCAACTGCTGAAATACAAACAGTAAGCTATCATGGCACCTGAAATGAGCACTATTTTTCAGATGCAAAGCAGTGGTAGGAGACAACTCATTTGGTTTTTTACTATGTTCCTTCTCTACTTTTAGTGGTGAAGTAGAAGGGTATCTCCCAGTTCTTTGTCAATTAGAAGCTATTTTTTACTTTCTTTCTTTGTGGTAGTTTAATTAAGGAATATCATGGGATTCGCCTTCTTTGAGAAGTTTGCTTTAAAGAAGAAAACTAAAAGAGAAGACTGATGTCATGTTCAGCTAGAGAAAGGTTCATGACATGCAAAAACTATCTGATATAGGCTAGTATTATGTTACCAAGGTCCACTGTGCAGAGCTGGTGTTGCTGATGATTGCTGCAGGCATCAGTCCACCAGCTGGCCCATATAGGCACCCTCTCCATTGCATTCTGGTTATCAATGTCTACCTCTTTACACAGAAAGACACACTATGCAACCCTAACAGCCCAGTTCCGACAGTGTATACTAAAATAACACAGTAACCTTTCTACTGCTTGATGAATCCACACAGAGTGAGAGATGTGCCCCATTCTGAGACGGACCTCATCAATGCACTATCAAATGCAGAGGTTTGTAGGGGAATGCTGCCATCTATCCTGGCAAGGTCAAGTTCCCATTTGTGAACCAGAGCACTTTATTTTCCCATCCTAAATGCTCTTTTATCTGCATAGGTATTTCTGACTGTGTAGCCCGCTATGGACACAGTGATGGTAACTCATACTGTGTAAAACCGTATCAGCAGTCCCTACAGCAAGAAATGGCATAAATTAAAGATTCATACCACATAGCCCAGCTTAATTGACCCTTTACCACAAGGAACAGAGAGTCAAGGCATGTTTGCAAATCACAATTCAACCTGAACAGCAGCAGGTTTCTCCTCCAGCCACACGAGCCCTGCAGGTGAACCCTTAGAGCTGCCACATGGGGCTCATGCTACCATCTCTTGAACTCATGGCTAAGGGACTGAATGTTTGCTAGCTCCTGATGGTGATACCGCTGAGATCTAGTGTTCCAATAGCTTATGGTTTGTGATAACTCCCATCTGGGAGGAAAACAGTGTGCAATTGTTTCCATTTTATTCAGCTTAGAGTTCTTGGTTGGAGGGTCTCAATTTGTCATTTTTCTGCCATTGCTGATTTTACTTATTCCAGACCTCAGATAGCTTTCTTTTAGCATTTAAATAAACTTTGGAAATCCCAAATTGAAAGGCTGTTTTCTCACACCTGTCACAAGACAAAGAACCACAATATTCTGAGCTGTTTACAGCTTCATGTAATCTTGCTCAGGCCTCTAGAGACTGTCAAGCAGCAAGCTGGAAGAAAAGGCTGTTTAAGCTGCAATTTTCAAGTTCTTCGATCACAGCTAGCAGACTTGTGGCAACACTGAAAGCCACAAAAGATGCTGTTTCTTCTTTTTATTACAGATATTCTCAAAAGCACCCAGAAGGCTTACATAAATGACCTCAATTGTAACCTGTTTGGACTGGATTAGTGTGAGGGAAATAATGTCATGGGTGAGATTCCAGCCCAACCTCTACATGGGAGAAGTTTTCCCACTATAAATAGTGCCACATTCTTTTGGCTGTAACACTTCTCTCACTACTAAACTAGAATTCACAACTCTTCATAATGGGATCAAAGATTAGTGACTTCTTTGAAGTTTGTCTTCCTTTGCTCAACTGTTACTACGTACCTGCACTAAACCACCATGGTTCTCCTAAATTAATCAGTCACTCTCCCTCCCCAAAGGGGACAAGCGTAGAGGCTTTTTTCAAATCCCTATTTATTTGTGTTCATTATCCACACTTCATTTTGCAAGTGCATAACATTTTGTTAATTGATTCATGTACTGTAAATAGGCCAGCTCTGTTTTCTGAAACCTTTCTGTCTAAATGCGATTTGCTGGTAATATTTACAGTACTTACAACTTTGGCCTTGTTTATTGCTAGTAAGGCCCACAGTGGATTGAACTGTGTGCATGACAAATTCATAATATTTCACATTTGACAACAGATATTAATAACATGATTGCAATGAGATCATCTCAGTCTCACTTTTTTAATTTGGTTGCTCTTGAAAGAGATCAAGGAAACACTGAACCTCAAGGTTATTTGCCTCTTGTTTCAGAAAACAAGCCAACAGCCTCACTGACCTTAAGCAGAAGTTACACACGGGAAAACACAATTTCAAAAATACTTTCAAAATTTACACAATTCAAAACTGTGACATTGGTATTTCTTCGTCTCTCTGTGACACAGAATTGGCTCATGACTACCAGAGTAAACTTCTGGGATCTTTAAATTGATGCTTATTTTTGGAAAAAAGGCCTATTATCACAGAGTTTGTGATGATTTTTGTCATTGACAGTAAGTGGTTCAATTGGGCGCCTGCTTTTTAAAGCCTAACTTTCTCACTGCACTCACCAACTCCTACCTCACAGACAACACAAAATGCAGAATTGAACCAGAAGCAGTATGCAGCGCTTTTGGGAGATAGACATTCATGGATTTGAATACATCGTGATTCCCACAAGACTGAATTTCAGAAAGCACAAAAACTGCAGATGAATTGAATGAAATTGAATCATTGAAATTGAATTCATCAGTGATGAACCCCATAGCTGGACATCCAGAATTGACACTTTCTAAATATCGATTTACAAACTGTAATGAAATGCATAAGAGGGACATGCTGAAGAGGAAATTTTCTTAAAAGTCCTGCTGGTTGTACTTAATTAGTGGAGACCAAGAAGATTCAAACAGCGATTTCATTAGAAGGCAAATTAGTCCAGAAGGGAGAAAGGGAAATGAAGAAAAAAAATAAAATGAAAAAAAGAGAGAGAGAAATGGGAGAGCTCTCACTTGTTCAAAGCTTTATTTCTTAATTTTTCTTTGGGCTAAATAAAGAGATTAATCCATTCTGATGAATGCCCATAGGGTTCACTTTTAAAAGTCTTTCCCCTATCATCAGGTAGAATAGACAGATTAGAGTATGAAAAGAAGACAATTTATAGTGAATTTTCTGGTCTTCAGATGATAGATTTTAATTCAGATGTGACAGATGATAGGTTCCAGCTGCTGCTTGCCTTTATATTTTCAATAAGACATTTTAAGTGCTATGTTCCAAGTGCTGCATGTCCTCAGAAAGACATGCTGTGCTTTTCCCTGTTACAGGCTCTGGACTGATCGTGGCTTTACCCCAGACTTTAGAAGTTTTACTCCAACAGCAGCTCTCTTCTAACTCTTCCTGCAGAGGGGACCAGCCTCATGTTCTCCTCACTTCTGTATCCACTAGACCTGGTTGCTCTAGGCCCCATCCAACTTAGCCTTGAACACTTCCACAGATGTGGCATCCAGAGGGGCAACCCATGCCAGCACCTCATCACCCTCACAGTGAAGAAATTCTTTGTAATATCTAATCTAAGTCTCCACTTCAACAGTTTAAAGCCATTCCCTTCGTCTTAACACTACATGTTTTTGTAAAAAATCCCTGTTCAGCTTTCTTGTAGGCCCCCTTTAGATACTGGAAGGCTGCTCTAAGGTCTCCCCAGAGCTTTCTCTTCTCCAGGCTGAATAACCCTAACTCTCAGCCTCTCTCCATAGGAAAAATGCTCCAGCACCCTGAATGTCTTCATGCCCTCCTCTGGACTCACTCAAGCAGGTCAATGTCCCTCTTGTCCTGTGGGCCACAGAGCTGAACACAGAGGCTGATAATATAGTCCAGTGTATGGGTACCTAAGCAGGCTGCACAGTATCTACATTATCACACTGGCCACTGAGCCAACATCTCCCCAGAGCGTCAAAGGAGAGACATTGTTTGGGTGCCTGTGATAGGATTAATATAATATAGGAACGATGCACTACCTTCTCCAGTGAAACTGGTGTCTGGCAGCCTGGTGTGTGAGTTGTTTGAACTGCTTTTTATCCTCTGCAGATTAAGCTGTAAGAGTCACAGTGACTAAATTAGGTACTTGTAATCAGTCAAATAATCCTGTGTGAAAATGGGCCAGGAAAGAGGATTTGTTACTATCTGTTTCTTCCTTATTGCCCTGTTACCCAATACCTGTGCAAACATTTGTACTGTCCCACCCCATTTTCACTGATGAGAAAGTGAGGTGGATAATTTAAGTTACTTTTAAAAAGCCAGACAGAAGTAAGTGCCAAAAACTGGAAGTGGGGCTGCCAGATCTGAGCCAGGACAATTTTAGCACGAACACAGTATCTCCCAGACTGGCCTTCTTACACCTAAACCCACAAATTTTATATGGCAGCTTACAACAATAACAAATACGATGATTAAGTACTCTGCTGAAGTTAAGCTGGCATGAAAGCTTGGCAAAACTCTTTCAACTCTTCTTTGCTCAGAAAAAGAAGGCTTTGCAGAATTGAGAGTTTCATGGGTGTTTTCAGTTTTGACAAACTTCAGCCTAGTATGTTTACAGCCCCTCCAAATGTTTCAGTCTGGTGTTTTCATATATAAGTAGTTCTGCATTTGCAAACCAGCTTGATCTTCTTGCCTCTACTTGCTCATTGCAGGGAGTGGTACAAACTCTCCCACCGGGTACTGCTTCCCTCTTCGTTGTGCTCCATTTGGCAGAGGAGGAGGTAACAGTGTAGACAGTAAAAACATTATCTAAGCTATTAAAATATTATCACATTTAAAATACTATCACAAACATCATATCTAAACCCCACTGAAACTAATGGACAACTTATACTTCAGCACTGTTGTTTCAATCTCTGCAAACAGAGAGAAACCAGTGTGCCTACAGCTCCAAGTCATCCTCTGAATGGGGCTTTTTTCTCAGCTGTAACAACTAGACTATGAAAAGAAAATGGCAAGATTCTGGAAAGCAGCTAAACTATCTTTTCAATCCTTGCTTTTCCTGTCAGACAGTTTTGCCCCACAAAGCTGAAAATCCTAACTCAATAGTTCTATTTTAGTCCTATTCAGAGTGAAGTGATGGCCCAAAGTGATCCTTCTATCAAGACACTAATATCAGAACAAGATCAGAAGGGGAAAATAACTTGGATATGCCATGTAGAAAAATGAACAGAAAAATCACTCATAAAAATATGATTGGAATATATTTTCATATAGGAAAATATTTGCATTTAAGAACTATTGGTATATCTGTCCACCATGTGGCAGTTTTGAATGTTCTACCTGTTTTGGAGACAATTAGCCATCTATTTAAGGCTTCTGTGCTCACTTTAATTTTCCTATTTCGCCACCCGTCTGAATCTGAAACTTTGGCATCTTTAGTTAGTAGAGTGGAAATTCAGCATTTAGCAAAGCCAGGCAATGCAAGGTCAACAAGCAGGATGAAATCGATACATTGAAGAAGGAACTGTGGAGGTTTGCATAAAACCTGCAATTCCTTATTTTTGTAATTTTAAATGAAACAATAGGTGTCATGACACATACTAAAACAAGTTTTCTAATATTCATCTCCATTTTCTTGCTTAGTCTGAAAAGGAATCTCTTCACCACTCAGAGCTGTAGGAAGATACTGAGTAGCATTGTCTTTTAGCCTAGCACCTTGCCGGAGAAGAATTGCCTCTAACACCACGCTATTACTCTATTTTAAGGATCTTAAGCAACAGAGATTTTATCACTTGAGATGGAAGATTATTTAACAGACTAGTAGACCTTATGACTACAAAGTATTTCCTGATATTTTACATTCTTCCATTCCCTAAACCCATAGCAGTTACTATACCTCAATTCATCCTATACAATCCATCCTTCTTCCAATTCTCCACACATCAAACTGTTTCATGGTGTTTAATGAACTATTTCCCATGTGGTGCTTACAGCATGTTAGTCTATTCTGAAGCACACAAAACTCCATGGAAGGACATTCAGTTGATCATTGGAAATGCAGACACAAGCAAGTGAGAGAGCTCTATGGCCTTGAAACTAGTAAACTACTAAAACAGAAACTACAGGATGGACATCACATTGTTGCACTGGAGAATCACAAAATAATATTGAGAACCGCATCCCACAAGTGTGGGCATTTGTTGTCTGACATGAACCTCTTAAGCAAATTTCACTGGGGCAGACACAGGAGCAGCTTCAATATAATGTATTTAAAAATCCAAGGGAAAATACGCAGTTGGGTATTTTGTTATAAGTTAGCTATTTTGAAGTTTTTCTTGATGTTTACTCAACTGTTTCACTCCACTCCGAATCGCACTGGTTTCAACCTTAACATGACTTTGCTAGTTGTTTGCTTTTCTTCATAGTTAGGGGAGAATACTCACATTCCACTTAGATCTAAGTATCTGAATTTTTCAATTCTAGTTAATTTAGAGTGTGAACAAACTCAGCAATTTTTTGACATACAAACCCCCTTCTGTATAAATAAAAGAAAATGGTTTTGAGTATTATTCATTTTTAAGCCTCAAAAGTAGTGGGCCTGAGAAGGGGGCACACTTGAACTTTTCAGGTAATCTTGAACAAAAGTGTTACTGAAAAAAACTATCATCTGTGGCATGGAACATATCTGGGGAGGGCTGATAACAGGACCTGGATCTAAGCCTCAGCCTGGAGTTGCGCAAATGTCAGGCCATGTGGCTTTGCCCCAGCAGGAGACCTCACATGGGCCTTGGTGCACTGTGGTATAGAGTTGCTCTGGTGTGGGAAGCTGTGGGTGGAAGGTGTGAAAGTGTAAGGGAGAGTTGCACACTCCCCACTGAGTGGAGAGGAACATCAGCAGTAATAAAGGATGGACAGTGTCCATCGGGGCACTGAGCTCTCACTGCTTCCACATCTCTGTTTCATTCAAACACAACTGCCCTCGTTCTTCCTGTAGAAAAAAGAGCTCTCACTGAACCGTTTTAGCCATTTCATTTTGAGCATGGCAAGACAGGCAGTGGTGAGCCATGGTGAGCCCTTCTGACCCATCCTGGGAGTGACATTGGGTTTTTGTCATTGTATCCCAATTCTTTCATCAAGGTGAGAAGCTACCACAGTCATGAAAGAGCTTCACAGACATTTGCTCTCCCGTGTGCAAACCACAGGTTACACATGAGCATCAAAAAGTGGATTTTATATGGGCAAAACAGACTAGTGACCTGTACTGTGGGTCCAGTTCCCTGACAGAAGCTGGTGAGATATACCGTGCTGTTTGGATGTCAGAGCTGTTCCTCCAGCCTTATCACACAATTAGACAGGACCCCATAGGAGCAGACCCCCTTATGACTGATCCTGATTAGCAGCTGGTGGAACGGCTGCCCCAGATGGTGTTATCAATGAACAACAGCCTGGCTTATACCCACACTCCAGGGACAGTTTTCCAGGAAAGATCAGAGGACAAGCAGGCAAGTGCTGCACAGCCTGCCCTGTCCCTACCAAAGGAAAAGAGCACAGTCCCACCTCTGAAAATCTATTTAATTGTGTCAATCAGAATATGTAAAGCTATTGCCAGAAAGTCAGCTGAGGAGCATAGCACAGGCTCTGTGCACATCCTAGCTTACTGCTTTCAGAGAGGTCACAGGGAGAAATCTGATGAATTGAAAAGCTGCGATGTCGCAGCTCCGTTAACAAATTTCTCCACAACATAAACAACGTGTCTCCTTACTCCAAACAAGTGCAGTTTTACTCTCTAGACAGTATTCAATCAGTGTTAGTGTGCCAAAATGAGACGCCAGTTGGGATTTTTGAAAAGAAATGTAACATCAAGGGTTCGGGAAGAGCTAGCACAACACCACATCTGGCACGGGAGAGAAAAACAGTAACAGGATCTCACTAGGACCCCATCAAGAATCACTGTTTCCCTTAAAACACTCTGCCCCTAAAATTAATCTTTGTTTTTCTTTCTCACAGCCATGGTCATCTGCTTTTTATGGAAGATTCTCCTTGAGGAGAACCCCTCTATTTTACAATAGTAGCAGCCCCTCTATTTATAACATATGCACATTTCTAAGATGTTTTCAATTAATTCTGCCTCCCTGACACGCTGAGATGCTGCTTAAATAGGAAATTGTGTTATCATACGTGTTTGAAGATTTCTAAAGCTAAATCATTTTGCATTTTCTACCCTACTGAGCTATGAAATTAACAGTAAATTTTCACCCTGCCCTCTAGTAAGTCTGATTTAATCAAAGATACAATCTCAGGTGATAACTACAGAATCAGCTATTTATTTAATTTAAATAAAACTATTCTTCCAGCAGTAATGAAGGGAAGAAATAATATATCATGCTAAGATTGCTGAGCCAACGTGTCTCCTCTACATCTACTCTTGAGGTTACTCTCTGTGCACATTGAAGTGCACTGCTGATCTCTGTTAAATAAGCTGTGGTTGAATGGAATAAACTAATTTGTGTTTCTTGGAAGTTCAGCAACTAATTTAACTCTCACTGGCACATAGACTAGAAATAGAAAAAGATGATACAGTTTTACACAAACAATATTTCTATGACAGTTAATTCAACAATAAGGAAACATCTGCCTTATCAAGAGTGATGAAGAGGAGCTGTGTTGCCTTTAATCCAGAGAAAGAGAGTGATGTTAGGTGTCTTCTATGATGACATACCCAAGGGCTGACACCCTAAATACAGGGCATGCTCTCACCCACTTGGCAGCATACCTTTGTCTCTCACCCCTGTACAGGAGGAAGCATTATCCATTTGTAATTAAAGATAAATGAAAGACTTCTGGGCTGGACAGCCGTGTGTGTCACAGGAGCCACCTCAGAGAGATGATCCTCGGCAAGTGCTCATTCTCTTGCTTTCTCATGGAAGTGGAGGGAAACTGCTTAGATGAGCTATCTAACTTGTCCCCGAAAGCAGAAATAATAGGTCCTGCAGACTGAGCTTGTGTCTACATGAATTTGTACAAGCAGAACACTTCCCCTGGGCAATTTCTGTATCTGTCAGAAACATGCACAAGTTGGTCGCAACATTCTAATCCCAGCATTAAAGATGGTTACTATGGTCAACAAAGTCAGCTGGAACAAAATACGTGCACCAAATACTTCCACATCCATGGATTCTGCAACTAAGGAATATGGTTTTAGATTCTATAGGCTTATTGTACAAATATAATAAAAAATCCCTCAGAATATATAAATGAAATAAACTTCTTTTGAGACAAATGAAGAATTAGATGTAACTTTCTGGATGAGGTTACTAGAGCTTCTCCCACAGTTTTCTGATGGAAATCAGTTAATTCAAATTCCATAGTCTGGGGCGATTTCCTATGAAAGAATTCTCAATTGTATGAACCTGTATATTTCCACTGTGCTCAAGGATAGTGCTGTGCCTACAGATGGTATTTTTCTCAGATTCACACTTGAAATTGCTAGACAACACTTCTTACACAGATGTAGTTGAGGTCTAAGCAGAAATCGGGTAATTCTGTCCCTATCAAAGTTTATAAGTAACCAAACACAAAAAAAATATACAAAGATAAAAGAAAAAGCTGTGCATAAAAAGCACAAAGCAAAATAGGCTGACTATCCTCAAAGTAAAGTTTATTAGGATAAAAACAGATATGAGTGATCAGTCCAACCTTAAAACAAAATACAAAAGCATGTTTGGGATGACTGGCAAAGTTAGAAGTCCCTGGACACATTAGTCTTTGGCTTTTCAGTTACGCAATCTAAAAAGAGAAAGAGAAAACCCTTAGAGTTTTTAACTATTTTCATGTCATTTATTGTAACTCATTTCAAATTAATACAAACACTGGAAGATTTAGGAGTCTGCGGCACCTTGTCTTCTCCATTGTTTCATATCACCTGGTTCCCACTGTCTGCAGCCCTCCTGGCCTGATCCCACTTGCTCAAATACTGAAAGAGTTTGGGCTCAATTCAGTCTTCAAAGAAAAATGGCCATGAAAAACCCTCAGTCCCCATCCCCGCTCTGGGCCCAGGACAGGCACACACTATCCCAGAACTGCATGATCCAGCTGTTATTATTTTGTATTTAATAAAATTAGCAGTCTTTATAGAAAATAGGATTTGAAATTACATTGCAGCCATGCAATTCTTCCAAGTGTGGAGAAGAGACAACAGCTACAATATCAGTTCTGATCCTTCTCACATCTCTGACATTATTTGATTAATTTTCTAAACAAACTTAATTACACTGCATATTAAAAGGCAGAAGAAATGCAGATGTGGAAGATTATGCTGCTCATTTTAGATTATTGTCCTAAACTGTCCTGCATGGCTGCAATATACGTACCAATCACAGTTTACTGTAGTTATTTACTTCAGCCTGTAAGAAGGGATATTCTAAGTAAAAATAAAATAGAAAAATGCCTCGGGTTCACTCTTAATGTGATTCTCTCTAGAGCAGGGAAATCAGCCCCTTCTACATGCAATGTACATTCAGCACCTATTCATCTATTATTAATAATATTTTTAAAAATCACACTAGGAAGTCAAGATACCAAACCTACAAATCAGGGGCACAGAAGAGATTAGTGAGAGCTGCACAGGTTACATTAATCCTAAATTATACACAAACTCCAGTCTGGACCATCCTGGAATACATCTATCTAATATGCTTCCAGAAAGAAGGACTCTTTTTGGACTTACGGTTGGTTGTCCTGCTTTGATCACTCTGAGCACTGTCGTTTGACTGGTTGCTGGAGACAGAGGATACGCTTGAGCTCCTGACAAAACCAAATGTGGCCAGTTTAGCTGCTGGTAACCGTGAATAACCTGGAGGACGAAGTCCAGGCTGGCAGGGCTTGGGGAGATTTGATTTTGCAGCACTTGGACATGCGCCTTTCTTAAGATCAACTGAAAGACGGAAAAAGAAAGATTTTTTTATTAAATAAACTGAACTTGGATACACTGATCATTCCCTGCACCACCCAACTACATAAAATCAGTAAAAAGACTGAATTCAAGTTTCAACAGCTGCCCAAACTCCAGTGATGTCTTATTCTCACTCCACTAAAAAGAAGTTCTGTGGAAGAATTACAGGTCATAATAATTCTTAAAACGAAATGCAACGAGGACCCATGAGGTATAACTCAGACTTCCAGCAAAGTAACATAGTTCAAGTCTACTAAGGTATTTTTTTAATGTTATCTTCTTTTATGCTGTATCACTTTCTAATTTTACATTTGTTATATGACAATTAAAAGAAACTCATGCACAAACACCCTACGCATAGCCTCCCATTTTGGAAACTATTGTAGAATGCCTACAATCCACTTCAAGGACACAGGACTTCTTAGTATTCTGTCAGAGAAAACACTTCTTTGAAGTTTTTCTTTTTAATTTCCCTAAAAGAAAATGCCTTATTCTTGCACCAAGCCTGGAAACAAGGACATGACTGGTAAAGTTCTACTTTTTTAATATACTAGCAGCCATTTCCACTTATGGATTTCTGGTTATAAACCACCAGCCTATGTGAATGACATCAACCAATTCCCAGACAACTGCCAATAGCAGGCTTATAACAGATGAAGTTAGACAACAACAGTAGTTCAGCTACGATGTCTCTGTGGCAACTGCTAACCAGCCATCTGTCTCCAGTTTGCGTCCTAACTCAAATTCTCCTGCTCTTGGCTAGTCGAAATTTTCTTGACAAATCCAAACATAGGCCCATAAATGTTACAAATTATCTTCATGGATCAAAGGTCTATGAACACAGCAGGATTGTCTTCAAGGACCAAAGATTAGAGTTTCCTTTTGGTTGGAATGTCTGAATACCAAGTGGATCCGAACCTCAGGTGTACACAAAATTTGGGCTAAGATTTTCTGTCTAGGTTTGTCAACGTCAGATTCCTGTTCCTTTTGGAATACCAAGCAGCAAAAATCATATATTTAAAACAAACAAAGTTCTCCAAAAGCTGGTGCTGAAGTGTTTAATCAGCCATCGGGTTTGGTGGGTTAGGAAACAAGGCTGCACTAAAACAATCAACATATTCTGACAGAAAAAGCCACAAAGTCACTCTTTCTCCATCCTTTTTCAGTGAGCACTATTTGTGCATTAGCCTGGCATACACTTCAAAGGAAGAAGTGAACATTCATAATATAAAGGAAAACTGGACAGTAAGAATGCAATCTTCATATTATTACAGTATTTAATTCTTTTGCAAACTACGTAGGTCACAGCCTTATTAATTTTAATGAAGCATTACAGTTTGAGGAGACTTTATAGAAAACAAGACTAACTCTTTTAAGCAGAAAAATGTTATGGAGATTTTGAAAGGTAGATGTGTATCTCATCACAATAATAATACTAAGTTTTTTTAACAAAATTAAGCCTTTTTTTTTTTGAAATAGAAATATGTGCAACATCAAACTAAGAAGAATTTTGTTGTCCTGTAAAACACATTCCTTTAAAGGACTCTGATCTTAAATCTGCCTTCATTTGGACGATGTGAAGATGAGCTCAGAAATACCTGCAGGACCCAGGTGCAGGTGAAGAGCAGTGCAGGCACATTAACATGGAGAACAGGTAAGCAGTGATGTTTACCATCAGTTTACTGCTAGGCTTGTGCAGCACTGCTTTGGCAGTGGTCTGTTACAGGTATTTTATGGCTATCTGCAAAGTACCACCAAGCCAGACTTTTTATCTCCTCCCTGCTGGGGACATACACACCACAACTAGATGACCCCATGGCAAGGCACTAAAGAGCCTGACCTCAATTCTACCAGCAGAGCTTGCAATTAGTGTGAATCATGTAAGTTAATTTTCGTGCAGGAACAAGAAAACGTGTCCAGTGAAGGGCTTTAAGAGTCCCAAATGCTAAAAATGACATGCTAATCATCTTCTAGACAGAATCTCTCTGTTTGAGAGGACTATTTCTGCATTGACAACTGCTGCACGGCAGCACTCAGATTGACGAAGCCACTTCAACAGTATTTAGGATATCTTGCTTACCTAGCTGACTGTGCAGTCACACTATTGGGTACTTGAGGGCAACTGCATGTGATAGAAGGCACACAACTTAGTTACAGTGTTCAAAATATTACAGGTGCTGTTTCAGTGACAGGACCAAGACCAGGTAGCCTCCAGATTTGAAGCACAGAAGAGTATCCATACAAAGTGGCTGCAGGAGCAAGGAACCTGCCCAGGTCAGTGGCAACAGGAAGAAGGTATGGGATGGTCAGTTTTTTCTTTTATAGTTCCCAAAAGATGTACCAACAGGCCTGCGCTATGCAAGCTGAGAGCTGAGATTGGTTTTTCCTAATCACCTCTGAAAACTGAGATAGAAAGAGAAATATTTCCATTTTACAGCAAAAAGCTATAAATATCACAAGTTTCCTGCAGCAGAATAGTTAGAAATGGTTTTATTTAAAAAACACTTGAGATGTGCTTGCCCCAGGGCAGTGAGGTTCACCTGGGACTCCCATGTCCCCAGCTCAAGCACAGGGATGCCCACACCTAGTCCCCAGGCTGCCAGTTCTCTGCACTGCAATAAAATCAGCCAGTACAGCTGTCACTGAAGAAGAATAATTCTCTTAAAACCAGAAGGATTCGGGTGACATATTGCCCAGCCATCTCTACCTGTTCTTCAAGATCATTCTCACAGTCTGGGGCAGAAGATTCAGTGTTTTTTCTCATACTTCTGTGTCTGTTTCAGTTTATGACTTCAATTCAAATTCTCCCTGAACTAACAATATTTTGTATCATAAACTCATCATCATCCTTAAATTATTTTTCATTTCTATTCTTTGTAATCCAGCTTTTCTGCACCATGAATGTCCTGCGGGCAGGACATTATCCTCATTAAGGATGCATTCAAACCCTTAAAAGTCAGTAATTTTGTGTCTTCTTTCTCATTAAAATGCATGAGACATCAGCTTATTGTACATATTTTCTGTTCAAAGTATCATCGAGTTTTACGATGCATGTTTTTTCTTTGTTTCTGTTTCTTAGAGGTATAGAAGCATTCCTGCAAACAAGGTCTGTGAGTTCAAAACAAAAGTTATTTTAATGAGCACTTTTCATTTTAATAAAAATATGCCAAAATAAGCTTTAAAAATTGGCAAAAATTCATTCCAGTTTTCTCACTGCCTGAAGCTAATTATAGAATTAAGCATTGTTGTCTGCATGGCACACAAGTAATTTTCTATGACACTTCAAGCTGTTCCCATCTAGAAACATGAAAACATTTTGAGGTAGGGACTGATTGACACAAACCAGATGTGCCTGGGGAGCCTTCAGAAAAGACTGAGCTAGACTTCTTATGCATCCCCACCGCACATGAATCACACCTCTATGCACAAATATAAGAAACTTTCATGTGACTTCTTTGTGAAATCTGAAATTGAAAGAAAAGATTTACACAGATATGTTATTTCAAAACGAAGAGTGGTGGTTAAAAACTCCACTTGAGATTCAGGGATCCTTGTCAAGCCTTTGTATTCTTGTGGTGGGTTGTTGGTTTGGTTTTTTTTTTTGACAAGCATGTCTTTTGAAACTTTAATCATTAGTGTCATTTTCTCTCAGAAAGCTCACTTTGTTTTATAGGGTGCTCTGAACATCATTATTCTCATTTCATATTCAGGAATCTGGGGCAAAGAAGTTACCTGCAAGGTCACTGAAACAGAGATAATACAATCAGAGTTAACTTCCCACAGAGTTAATCCACCTCAGAGTTAACTCAGTCATTGATATCTTTGCAGATTAAAAACAAATAGCACAAATAAGCAACCTATTCTGTTGCTACTACCTTTGCGGTTTCCCTGTCATAGGCATAAAGACTCCTCTCTGAACAAGAACTGAGGAAAGGGGCTTTAAAACAGAGGCTTTAAAGATTTACACTCAAAGAGCAGTGAGCAGGTTGTGTCCAGCTCCCCTAATGATCTCTCACCCAAATGACAAGACTGGGACAGTTCAGTTACAAAAGAAAAACTGTTCTCACTGCTGAGCACCAATTAATTTCTGATCAGTCAGTACCTACAGTAGGAAGTGCTCTTCTCCTCCTGATTCAGATTTTAAAGCCCCCAGAAGCTGCTCTGGCCTTCCTAACTCCCAGGTAATGGAAGGTTGTTCAGCAGCTTCTCACCACCCCAAGAATTTGTCAGCTCACTTTTGTCCATGTTTGCTCAGAATGTGCCCTTGCTCTCTTCGACATGCAAAGCAGGAGCATTCCACAGAAACTTCCAGCACAGGAATTGTCAGCGCCTGACCCACACTTACTCCATTTTCCAGTGGAAGCCCGGAGCAGTGCAAACTCCTCCCTGTGCATCAAAGCTATGGCTCATCTGCTCATCTGCTGGTAACTGGCTACTCAGAACAGCTGCAGGTGCCCAGCCGGCAGTGACGCTTGGCTTTTGCCAGGGAAGGGGCAGGGTATAAAGCATTTGCCTGCTGTTGCATCCAGCATTCTCATGACTGGCAATTTGGCACAACAGTTATGTAGACAACCTTTCTCATATGATGCATTTTGGTTCTTGGAAGACAGTAATTTGGGGGGGAGAAGAGAGGTGGTATATGGCTAAGTCTTGATACAGTGGCAATGTCCTTAGCAAAACTCTCATAAAGAAGTGTGTCTCTCCCTTTGAGCACTTCATTTTTCTTTATGAAATACAGATTGTTTTCCTAAAGAAAGCAGAGAATGCCAACTGAAAACACTGCAGTTCAGTGGAGGACACAGAATATTTTCCTCTCTGAATTCTCCCCATGTCACCTATTTCCTTAAACAATTGAGAGGTTTGTCAGCTCGAATCCAAGTAACTTAGACTGAAAACCTATAAAATAAGCACACAGATGGAGTAGCAGTAAGGCAACAGTTCAGGAGGTAACCTCAAAACTGCTTTTCTATTACCAAATCTCATTTACTTGTTCAAGTATTAGGTATTCCTGAGAATAAATGTGAAAGTAAAGCTTTCTTACTGAGAGAAAGCTGTAGATGTATTGTAGTATTCATGATGAAATACATTATACATATACGAAGACACAAATAAATGCATATATCTGCATGTGTTTGAGTAATCAGGAACACTGCTGTCCTGATTTATATATAAATCGCATCTTCAATAAGATCTGGCTTGTTTAGAATTGAGATGAACCACTAGACTCTCAGAACTGGCAAATTTAATACACAAAGAGGTAATAGGGAAACATCATTTCATTATCTCACTCTTTGAGAAAAAATACCGTAAATACTACTGAAAAATGGAGAATTAAGTGAAGTTTTAATTACGAAATCTCTGTAATACTTTTCAAAATCAGACATTAATTCCATCACAATAATCAGCTAATTAATGCAAATCCTAATACACTTGCTCCAAGAAGTCTTCATAACCAAAAAAACACATTCATGATTTATGTTATAAGCACAGTATCCTTCAATGCTTGTTTTGAATTACAAATTTCCCATAGAAGGAACGGAGTCAATTTACATAAAATAATCGAGCTTTTGCAGACACTATTGCACCTTTAAATACATCACGATTCAATTACTTCCTATCTTATATACAGCTTAGAATGCTGTTTTGTACAGGCAGACTGCTTTCCTGACCCATATGAGGCAAAGCATCACCTAAGGAGAAGCACTGCTCAACAAAGAACTTGCAGCAAATGCCAACACATGTACCACGTCCTACAAATGAAGGATAGATGTTCTGGTCACATTTTAGGCATCACACTTGGACATAAGACTTGTGGGATCACTCATTATTATTTTACTTTCTACTTGTTGTGTCTTAAAACTAATGAAACCCTTAATGCACTTGTAGTACTTGGAGTCCACCATGGCAGTTCAGGGATGTAATTGTGAATTACTTTAGAGTCAGTTTTATGAGTATTAGTATTATACACAGGCTAAACCAGCCAGC
The DNA here is from genome assembly GCA_024733675.1 of Psilopsiagon aymara. NCBI lineage: Eukaryota > Metazoa > Chordata > Aves > Psittaciformes > Psittacidae > Psilopsiagon > Psilopsiagon aymara. The sequence continues at coordinate 19,712 of JANRGW010032933.1, read as the reverse complement.
TTATCAGTGCTGCTTAAACAGACTGCTACATTATGAATGGGATGGCAAAGGGGAATAAAATCCTCATTATGAGACACTGCTTCTGTCCTCAGTACTGTGCCACGGCAAGTTTAGTTTAAAAGCCTTCCTGTGATACCTCACACTTTGCCATGTGATGGCAACTGGGTAGATCCTTCTGCTTCCATTACCCCAGGGCAGGGCTGAAATCACTAGGATTAGAAACTGGATTAAAAGCTCAGAAATGAGCTGCAAGAGTTGCTGATTGCAGTCTTGAAGGCAGAACTGGTATTCCTGAGGGAAAAATACCTCCTAGACTTGAGCTGCTTTCGCTGCAGTCAGCCAAGATCTCACAACTCACAAGGACCCCAGGCAAGGGTCTTACCAGCTCCCTTGCCAGCAGGCATATGTTTATGCATTTCATTTGCTTATACTTATAAATATGACTATCAATCAAAGCTGTGCTTAATTGTGTTTCTCAAATTTACATCAAAACCAATAATGCAGATTAAAGTTTAATACCACAGCTAACTGCAAGTTAAGGAAAAGTGATTGAAAATGGTGTTGGGAGACTTAAAACAATTGGCTGATAGTGCCTGCCCTATTCTGAGCCCCTCAAGCAAGCCTCACACTAGCTCTGGCATGCCAGGGGTTGCTGTCACATCCAGCCCCCCACAGCAACCAGGGACCCATCTCTGGTCTGTATTTGTGCACCAGCCTGGACACAGCCACAGGAAGCAATTCTCTGCTGCCCTTCAACTCCTATACCAGTCTTCTGTCTGCTGTCACTCCAGTCTCTTTCATGAGCAATTTATTGTACTTAGATGGAACTATTTAAGATGAAAAGACTGATTGGCTGACCTGTGAAGTTATATGTTGCTAAGAGGAAGATTAAGTCATTTGAGGTATACAAGGAAAAAAGCCTTCGGACAAGGAAAAGTTTATAAGCTGATCTTGAATGGATGATTGGGAAATAAAATTCCAAAATTAAAAGAATGTAAAGAGTCTAATATAAGGTAACAGAAAAGCATGAAAGATAATAAACCATCAAAGAGCAATGAGAAGTACTTTGCAACAGAATAAGAAGTTGCAGAAACGTTAAACATATTCTTCATCTTACAAGAGAATTGGAAGGTAAGATGCCAGAAGTGAAAACTATGTGTCCTGAAGTGGACAGTGAAAAACCGGAGACATTAGCAACCTCTCCAGAACAAGTCTTGGGTAATTTAAAATCAATAAAAGCAGTCAGACCCCAAAGACCAGATGAGACACACTTTGGGATCCTGAAAGAGATGGCAGATGGATAATTGGACTACCATGAGTTATCTTTAATAGCATCATTGAAACAGTGATGTATTAATAGAGTAAAGAAACAAACAAAATAACAATTGTAAGAAGGAAGTTATGGAGATCTGTGAATTAAATTTTACCTGCAAAGCAGACAAGGTCCAAGAAATAATCAGTGGTAAGATCAAAAAACCTCTACTTTTGATCAATAGAAAAAACCTTAGGAAATCAATTTTTGTGGAATCAGAATTGCTCTAACAGCTACTACAATTCTTATGTATACTTCTCATGCACTGGCATTTTTAAAGGAAGTATTACTGGCAATAAATAGAACTGCTAGGCGGATACTGCTTAGATTTTAGAATGTCACATAATATAGGAAGACAGTAAATTGACACAAGACAAGTTCCAATTTGGATTAAAAATGGCTACAAAAAAGTCACATGTGCAGTCATCACTGATGCAGATTAATATAAAGAATGGACGGATAGATTATGAATAAATAAAAATCAAGGCAACATTCATTTGCAAGGATGAGAAAAGACAGTGGATTGATAATAGATCCTGTTTGTGTGTTCCTCTCATACCTATCTCCCAGACTGGTTCCTGTTATGCAATGGCTTACCCTACCTAATGGCTTATCCTGAACTTTCAGCCTCTTGCAGTTTCATTTCAATGGAAAATATGATCCAGTTGCTCTCTGCACCTGCATTCCAGTGTTCAGTGCTGACTGAACTCAATTCACCGAGCTCAATTGGTATTTACTACCCAGTGTGCAATCTTGGAGTGTCTCAGAAGTCACATACAGCTGAGCTTGGTCAGCATCAATGTAGATAAACTCCAGATGCAGGGTCAAATAGTTAAGGGTAGTGTCAAGAGACACTGTGCTACAGAGAAGCTTGATTTTCTACTAAACCTCAAATCCTGGCAATCTGTATCACTGACTGATGCTGTCCTCTCAGGTAAGTCAAGATGCTCTGGCCCATTTCCATTCTGATTTTCTCTAAATTTCTTCTGATGCTTAGTATGGAGAAATGGACACTGGGGAAAAAGAGTAATGGTTTTCAAATACCTACAAAGGGGAGGAGGTCACATGTTCACTCCAGATAGAAGAGGAAGTAAATTGCGACAATGGGGATTAAGCAGAACTATAGGGAAAACTTGTAAATCGAAAGCAGGTAATGCATTGGAGCAGCCTGCTTTCAAATGCTGCAGGATCTCATATTGAAGGTCATTATAAACAGATTTTCATGAGCAGGTTAAACAAACTTCAATCATAAGGAATCCTGTCCTGGGCAAGAGGAGGACCATACAATCCCAAGTCATTACTTAACTTTATCCCTTATGACTCTTTTAAAAAATCTCTGCACACTTACAGCCTATCAAGCAGCTGCTATGTTTCACTTTGGCAGTGAATGATTTTCAGTTGCCTCTGAACTTGCTGCTGTTTAAATGTGCATTGTTAAAACCTCCAAGGCTTTTCAGGCTAACAAGGAATGCCTTGTAGTAGTAATTATTATTTCTGTCTTGTGGCGCCACACACTTCTGATTCTTCTCTTGCTTTTCCCCACTACCCGTAATTCTGCCCAGGGTCATGCTGAGCTAGGGAGTAACTGGAAAGAAAATAATACTGGAAATGTTGTATCCAAAGAGGTGTATACCTGGGTTTCAGAGAATCAAGATCTCTGCTGGCAATTCTGAACACTGCCCAAGCTTTCAGAGCACAGCATTTTGGGGAATGTCATATTCAAATGGAATGACGGGGTGTTCATGATGGCAGAAAATGACCCATTATTTTCTGCAATGCAAAACAATGATTTTTCAGGCATTGCAAAGAGGAGGAAGATAAAAAAAAGAGCACAATGAGAATTATTACTGAAATTGATTCTTCTTTGGCAATGACCTGTTAAGCAACCTTTCTGCAAGTCCCAGACTCCCTATTCAGCCTGGCTGCAGGATAAAAAGACGCACCTCAAAGAGTGCCATTGGAGCTTTGTAGTATCAGGTCAAGATGTCACTTATTTTGTGATATTTCTGTCTGAAAAAAATGTGTCTTATTGGTGGCTACAGTTAGAGGAAGGAAAGAAAGTTCATACTTTACCTGAAGCATCAGGATGATAAAGGCTGGGAGCACTCGTTATTTCTCCTTGTTGATGGAGACAGCTACCTGAGGATCTTTGACTTGCAATGAGAATCCTGCTCTTTGCAGATGGTAACCTGGACACTGCACCCAGTCCTAACTGTGGCTTGAGTATCATGGCAGATCGATAAAAACTTGGTGGGACCTCATAGTGGGTATATGGTGGAGGGCAAAATTCATCTTTTGCAGGCCTTTCCCCAACCTACAGAAAAATCATTAACACAGATATTTATGCAAGAAATCAATAAATCCAGAAAAAATGGAGCTCTAAGTTACTTATAAAGGCTAATTCTCCCTGCTTGTGAATCTGGGCTTCAGAACACTGCAGACTGATCATCACTTTCAAAAAGTGATGGTGCTACCATATGAATCACTCTCCAAAAATACATACACACACATACATTAGTCCCAATAGAGAACTAAACCCAAATAAAGAATTGATGGCTTCTCCAAAAAAAAAAAAGTAGACAAATGGAAGATCTTAAGTTAATGAAAATAAAGTTACCATTAAGTCCCGAAAGGTGATATTATTTATAGAGGTACGTACACCAAGAGAGTGCGTAAATGAAATTTTCATTAGAAGTTATTTAAAACACTCTGAGATACAATTTTGTGGGAAGTTGCTTTTAACTTAGTTAAAAATAAAGCTGAAGGTATTTTGGGTTCATTTTATGAGAGAAATGGTATTCTCTCACTGTTTGTGTGAGATAAAAGCCCTCTCTACATGTTCTTAATGCAAAGTGTTCATTGTAATCTGTGCCCCTAAAGTTCCTGAAAAGAAACCTGGTTGTGGAGGTGGGTATATGCCAAATCAGAGCTATAAAACCCAGATGCCCATTTGAATTGGAGAAAAAAAAGCAAGTTTGCAGATTTGAAATATTTAGTGTTTATCACAAATAGATGCGCGTTGCTAAAATCAGAGACAAATCTCTCAGTATTCTAATGAGTGCATACTGTGAGGAGAGAAGTTAAGTACCAAGCTGAAAATATCTCCACCAAACAGGCTGTTACCAGGGACTTTGTAGTCAGGGAATGACATGGTTCTCTAATTCAGGCCTTGCATCTTTCTAAACTCAGGCTGGGCTCTGACGCTCACCTCACTGTTCTGCTTCATGATTCAGGACAAGGTTGCAGAGCAATGTCAGTAGTTTTCACCTCTCCTCACTTGCAAAGAACTGTTTACATTTCTGGATAGAGCCCAGATTCTTCATCATTGTCTAATAAAATGCATTATCATCATAATGCAGACAGAACCCATGGATATTTTTTTCAGTGCATCCGATTTAGGCCATGGAAAAAAAAAAGCCAACAAAAAAACCAAAACAGCTTAGGAAAAAGGAAATCTGAAATAAATTTGCTTTAAAATTAACCAAAAAGTGCCATAGGCTATCTAGGAAGAAATGTAACTGAAAATTAATTAATTGTGCTCCAAGTTATGAAGCATATCATATGCCAAATCAATTTCTATTTAGAAATTATAAGCATTTAGAATATGTGCTTCAATATTGGCAATAAAAGCTTTGATCCTTGTTGCTTCAAGAGCTTTAACCCTAATTTAGCAAATCTTCAGTATGCTAAAAGAAAGAAGATTGGTCTCAAACTATTAAACATAGAATCTTTGAGGCCTTTGCACAGGCATTAAGAGGGCAATTTGAACAAACACTGATCATTGTATTTTTGCTCCATATTTTCCCTTTGCTTGCAGTTCTATTTCCTGCCATTAGATATTCCTGTTTCCTTTTCTATTGCACTTCTACTACATATTTCTACAAGTTAGGATGCTTTTTTTTTTTACTGTATAGATGATTCTCTAGGCTTAGATTGCAGGACATACTTAGCTTCTTATTTTCAACTTCTAGATAAGAAACTGGTTTAATGGATAAGAGTTATCTTTTTATTTATTTTTTCTTTCTAAAGTTATCTTTTCTATTTATCTATTTTTTTTCATTATTTCAACCAGATTCCCCTATACACTTCATATCATTTCACATTTAACTGGCAGTGAACACAACTATGCCAAGCACTTCAGTATAAGGAATAGCGAAAGTCTTTAATAGAGAAACCATGCCTTTTTGACAAGCTGGGTCAGCTTATCCAGACCTTTAGTCATCTCATTTTTTTCCTTTGTTGACAGTATGCTAGGAGTAACACAGAAGGTCATCAAACATGCACACGAAAAGAATCACTCAATCACAAGCATAAAACTTATTCTCAAGCTGAGAGAACCAAGAAGGTTTTAGAATAGAATCATTTAGGTTGGAAAATCATCAAGTCCAACCGCAATTTACCCAAATATCTGTAGAGAAATAGATGCTTTTTTAGACAAAAAATCCTGTTCTTTGAGGGACATAAACATGCTACAAAGACATTATTTTTTCTTCTCTATTTAACAGCGAATTTATGAAGTGTAAAATTCAACTGATCCAAAAGAATTGCATGCATTTGTTGATTATAAGGCCATTTTAAGTCTTTTTAGAAGATACGGATTAATACGAGACCTGTTAGCATCCTGTACTAGATTTTTTTGTGAGTGAATTTAAAGAAAAGATCTGTTGCATCCTGTCAGCTAAAAAGAAGCTCAGCTCAGAGTTTTATTGTGCGTCACTGTCTGTTCATTCCCCACTTATTCCATTTAATGAATTTGTTAGACTGGAAAGCCTGCAGCAAATGCTTGGAGCTACAGGAATTTCCACAGGCTGGGTAATCCCTAGCAGAGCTGGCAGCACAGCCAGTAGGTAAGGAAAACCAGGTTTTCCTTCATGTTACTTTGTTTAAATATTGTGAAACATTAGTGCCTCAAGCTAGAATTATCTTGTCAAGTACCTGCTTCAGGCAACTATCTGGGAAAAGAGTTGGCGACTTTGGTTCAGGCAGTTCAGATAATGAGATTTGGAGAAGAAGTGTTGGTTTGACTATAAACCAATTTCCCTTATCCCATTCTCTCCTACAGGCCTTTTGTTTCAACAGGCTTTAATCCATGCTTTCCAGGAGGTGGCTGAATGGGGCAGGCACAGGGCTGGGGAAGCAGGCAGAAGAGCTGGTGACCAGCAGACCTCCTGACAGACCCCCTACCAGAACCAGGGCTCTTGGCTGTGGCCTTAAAGTAGTGACTAAAGTGAGCCAATGACTACCCTCTGACAAGGCAGCAGCCATATCCGTAAGGGTAAACTCTCACGCTGCAGCCTAGGCTATGTTCCTGTCATTTAGGTATCTGAAGGGTGTTTGGAGATTACAGGTCTGATTGATAGCAGCTATTTACACTCCCTACCATAGCTATGTAAAGAGCTATAAAATAGTACTCAAAGATCTCCAAAGACCAAACTGGATGTGTGAAATAGGGCAATTTTTTTCCCTCATGAAGGCAGTAGCTATCCTTCGCCAGCATCCCTCTGATTCCAAAGCTTCTGAGTCTTCTACTCTGTCCCTTCAAAAAGGTGATTTTGATCTGTCTCAATACATCCTAATTGGTTTCTTTTTAATTACACATCTGTCACCTGTCATGATCCTGTACTGTGCACAGCTGCCTTTCTAAGCATCTGACCACTTCCATAGATCAATAATTTTCCTTTTTTTTTGATCCATACTGGAGCCATATCAGTTTTGGAGTAGCAGCCCAAAGGAGAAAATATCACCTTATGCTATCAGCTCCTGACTCTTGGGCTAATGCATATTCATAACACAAACTGCAGTTTGGTTGAGTTTTCCTTCCCAGCCTTTCCTCCAGGCAATACATCTTCTCTGAAGTACAAGCATGCTTAGTTCCAAACCTACCCTTGTTGAAATACCCACCCACAGTCGTATTTCTTAGAGGAGGGGGAAAAAAGGAGAATCACTGAGCAGATTCTCCTGGAAACCATGCTGAGCCACATGAAAAATGTGAGGTGGTTGGTAACTGCCAACATGGCTTCACTAAGTGCAACTCATGGCTGACTAATGTGGTGGCCTTCTATTATGGGGCTACAGAACTGATGGATAGGGGTAAAGTAGTTGTTGTCATCTAATTAGACCTGTGCAAAGCATTTGACACTGAACCACATGACATCCTTGTCTCTAAACTGGACAGAAATCAAATTTGATGGATGGACCACACAGAGGATAAAGAATTGGCTGGATGGCCACATGCAGAGAGTTGTGCTCAATGGCTCAATGTCCAGCTGGAGGCCAGTAACGAGTGGTGTCCCTCAGGGATCGGTGTTGGGACCAGTCTTGTTCAACATCTTGGTCAGTGACATGGACAGTGGGATTGAGTGACCCCTCAGCAAGTTTGCCAATGACACCAAACTGGGTGGTTCAGTTGATATGCCGGAGGGAAAGAATGCCATCCAGAGGGACCTTGACACACCTGTGAAGTGGGCTGATGCCAACCTGATGAAGTTTAACCATGACAAGTGCAAGGTCCTACAATGGGTTGGAACAATCCCAGGCACAGCTACAGGTTGGGCAGAGAAGAGATTCAGAGCAGCTCTCCAGAGAAGGACTTGGGGATGTTGGTTGATGAGAAAATGAAGATGAGCCATCTGCAGTGCGTGCTCATAGCCCAGAAACCAGCCATGTTCTGGGCTGCATCAAAAAGAGCGTGACCAGCAGGTCAAGGGAGGTGATCCTGCCCCTCTACTCTGCTCTCGCGAGACCTCACTTGGAATACTGTGTGCAGTTCTGGTGTCCTCAACATAAAAAGGACATGGAACTGTTGGAACAAGTGCAGAGGAGGCCCATGAGGATGATCAAGGGACTGGAGCACCTCCTGTATGAAGATAGGCTGAGAAAGTTGGGGCTGTTCAACCAGGAGAGGAGAAAGCTGTGTGGAGACCTCATAGCAGCCTTCCAGTATTTGAAGGGGGCCTATGAGGATGCAGGAGAGGGACTGTAGTGGCAGGACAAGGGGTAATGGGCTCAAAATTAAACAGTGGAAGTTCAGGGTAGATATAAGTACACAGATACACATACTTTGAGGGTAGTGAGGCCCTGGAACAGCTTGCCTAGAGAAGTGGTAAATGCTCCACCCCTGGCAGTGTTCAAGGCCAGGCTGGACAGAGCCTTAGGTTACATGGTTTAGTGTAACGTGTTCCTTCCCACGGCAGGGCAGTTGGAACTGGATGATCTTAAGGTCCTTTCCAGCCCAAACTATAATGTGATTCCACAATTCCATGAAAATGTTTTGGATTTTCTTTAGCCTGCAAGTGCCCTCATTCTAACCCTAGTCTAGAGTAAATCATCCTGCAGACTTGCCACAACCTGTCTCCTTCTTATTATCTGTACCCCAACTGAATCAGCCATAGATACCTGTGGTCTTTAGAGGATCATTTCAAACATGGTGAAGCAGCCGCACATTCTGTGTTATTTTGGCTTTAATTTCCATTGCCATACATTAAAGAGTAATAACCTATTAATTTTCCCTCACCTTACAAGGCAACTGTAAAGATATACTACTAATGGCTGACATACACAAGCTCACACTAACTTGAATAATACTAACTCTAGACACAAAATATCAGGGATACAGCTGGAAACTGAAGTTAGAGGGGAAAAGACAGTGAGCACTGTCCTTTCTGTTTGCAGTGAGATGCTGCTGTGTGAAAAACTATAATCCATGACTATTTCAGTAGGTTTCATGTTAATATAAGGGCCAATCAACACACACATGATATTCTAATTTGGGTGTTTGCCAACTTTTGATTGTTGACTGCCACTAAATTTGTTATTTCAATGCTGTTTCTTGTGTAAATACTGCATGTAGAATGAGGCAGGCATTAAAACACCCTCAATAACACCATGAGACACACAGCAAAAAACATAGGAATTCTTTTTCTAAGACTTTTTAAATCTTTTCGTGTATGAACTATATAATTTAACAAGTGCTCTGATAGTCCCTGTGTTTCAATACAGGAGGGAATTAGTTTATACCTCTGTGCTCTGTCTGCAAAAACCTGCCAACTTTCCCATTAAGGAGGAAGTCTCTATGTGCAAATTACATTAATTTCCCAAAGCTATTCTATGAGGGGAGGAAGGGAAGAATCCATTTACGCATAAATTCAAACAGCATGCCTTTTTTTTCCTAAACATCCCTATTTATACTAATCGCAGGTGAACAGTTTGCTGGAAAACACTGGAGGAGCACAGTGACACCTTCCAATCACAGATCAGACACCACAACAGCATCAGAGTCAGAAATGGCTAAGTAAGTTTGTTTCTAATGATCGCACATTGCCTTGATTTAGAATTTCGTTCTTATTTGAGACAAGAAAATTTCCTTCTGGCAGCAACAAGTAAGCAAATTACCACCACCTGGCATACATGAGAGGCTGTCAAAGGTGCTTCCTTACCTCCTGCAGAAACTTCTCACTCATTGGACCAAAGTGATGGCCTGGGGGCCTAATTCCTGACACCACCAATCCAGAACTGAAGAGTCTTGGCTTCTGGAGGTCAGGTTTAAATTTATCATACAGGATGCTGGCAGACTTTGCGTCCCCTCCATTGGATGCCTTCTGTTCTGTAGACATGGGCATGCCACATGCAGGGCTACTGAAGGGCAGCCCCGCTGGTGCAAACAAAGGGTCAAGCTGCTCTATTGAGCGAGGGTTTCTCCTAATGTATGTGATGATTTTGGGTCTCACAGGTTTGGGCCTGGGTATGGCAGGTTTTATCTCAATGCTTTCTTCCAGCTTTTCACTGCAATCACTGTCCACATCTGTCTTATCTGCAAGGGAGCCCTTGGAGTGGACCAGGATAGGTTTAGGGATGGCGCTGCTGCAAGCAGTCTTGATAGGCACTTTAGGGGATATGCTTAACAACTGTGTACTGTCAATGGGAGGTAGGACTGAGGAGGGTGAGAGTTTGTCAACATGAAGTGCATAAAGGTCCTTCAAATTACTGTTTGATGGCACGGGCTGACTATTAACATCCAGCGCTGCCACTCGGTGCACAGGAGTTGGGACACATAAAAAGGCATCATCCTTTCCTGAAACACTACAACTCTCTGGTGCTTCCCCTGGAGGATGTTTCTGTGTATAAGCTGTCTTTTTACTTGGAACTGGAAAGTTCAAGGTTTCCACATCACTGTCGTGGTTGTCAGGTCGTTGGTGTGACACTGTCTCTGCACTGTGTGCTCTGCTCTGAGATGAGAGATCAGAAGCAGGCAGAGCAGCATCCTCTGTGCTTTCTTTGATTAGTGTCAGTTTGTTCTCATCAACTTTCAAGGGTTTGCTGTCAGGTAGATTAGTATTATGTGTAAGAGACATTTGTTCACCAACTGTTTCAGTGCATCCTTCATCAACTTCATGTAAATTTTCATTTTTTCTAGCCGTCATTTTGCCACTGGATTTACTACTGCAGGTGAGTGAGAATATTGTTTCCACTTCTTTGTTGAGATTTTCCTCACCATCCTGACTAGTTGCCCTGTTGTCACCATCATTGCTTTTTCTCCCTTCCCCACCAATGTTGACATCACTTAACAACTTGTCATCGGGACTTGACAATGGATCCTCTACTTTATTACAGGTCTCCTGAAAATGGGAAGCTTGAAGTTTTGAAGCATAAGACCCAGAGTGTTTCTCTTCCTCCACTGATGTATTTTCATCTTTTTGAGATTCCAGGAACCCTACCAGTGTAATTCTCTCAATCTTTTGTTGACATGTATTTTTATATTGCAGAGATGGTGCAGTCTTAAGCTCCATTTTCTTATTTTTATCACCCTGACCTAATTGTGCTTCTGATTTACTAGGAATTTCATTGGGCTTCACAGCTGAATGTTGAGAATGAGAAGTATGCAGTGTGCTTTCAACATTAACATTTGGTACATTTTCTGGTTTACTTAGTCTCTTGTTCCCTGAGGTAGATGGTTTGGAATAAAATACAATATTTTCCTCTGAGGTATTGTCAAGTGGATGAAACACCATCCCAAGAAAATGATCTGTGGATGTTTTTTGTGATTTCTCTGCATTTCCTATCAAATGGTGTGACGTGTCAATGGAGTCCAGTGATGCAGAAAGCAGGCGTTTACTTGACACGCGGCCAGCACAGTCTTTTGCAAATGCTTCAGACTGAGGAGAGAATTTACTTGGTCTTCCTAAAGAAAGCCTTTTTATTCTCTCCACCTCCACAGCCCTAGACATTTTACCCTTAGAAGAGTTCTGGGTGAAGTCAACATCACCTTTGGAAATAACTTCTAGGTTGGCACCATTTGTGTTACTTTTTAAATTGGACAGACTTTGTCCTCGGCTAATCCTGGTATGCCTTGCTATGTCCTTAGCTTCTCTGTTCCTAAAGTCTTTCCCCATTTCCTTGCTTGTGGTAGAGGGCAGTTTACTTTCCTGTACAGCAGTGTGACAGGTCCGAGAGTCTTTGAAGGTCAGAAGTTTATTCTGCTCTGTATTCAGATGAGTAACTTTCTCTGATCCTCCAGAGTGTATATTCCCACTCTCATCCATCAAATCACATTTCGTAACAGCTCCTTCAGGGGTTCTAAGTTTTGTCACAGTTTGATTGGCATTGGTATCCCCCACATTCACTATGCTTTCATTATTATTTCTCATTTCACTGCCGTTGTCCTGAAGCTGAGCATAATATGTCTTGTTTGGGATTAACGGAGCACTCATTTTGAAGCTTCAGGTGACTGCTTCTTTAGCAGTCCTAATTAATGAGAAAGCTTTTTTTCCCTGTCAGGTTAACTGTTACACATGCTTCGGTTATACATTTAAATTATAAACTGATCAGTAGAAAACTCCTTGGCAGAAAGCTTGGAGTCTCTTGTTGGAGTCACATTTTTGTGCTGCTCAGTTGTCTTTGATGCAGCCTCGGGAACTATGATGTGCGGTAGAGAAGTTCAGCAAAAGCGAAATAGATCTGACAAGTTCCCTCTGAATGAGAGCCAGTTAATCCAGCCAACCTATGAGAAAAAAAAAACAACCCAGGCAATGTTACACTGATGTCAGGAATCATGCTAGCTAAAACAGAGTTAAAATCAACAGTAGTCCCAAATACATCCCCAGGACAGAGCATTTTCAAATACTTCAGATGCTGTTTCAATTACAGCTTTGCTCCCAGCAAAAATTTTCAGTGCAGCACAGATCTCTTACTTGAGAAGTCACACAGTTAAAACTGGTAACTGGCTGCTCCTTAGAAGAGCAGTTGATGTTGCTTTTAAGCCACATAGATTTACAATTGGGAACAGGCATAAGTAGATAGCGTAAGATGGGACTCAACATTGAGGGTCTATTACACCAAGAGTGGTGTAACTGAAGTATCACTGTATAGACAAGTCATAAGCAATAAAATTCAAGCGCCATTAGGGGATGTTTAAGGGTTTCTCTCCTTGTCTTGTACGAATCACTGCCATACTTGTGCTGACATCCCACCACCTTTGACATTTCTTTGCCAGACCTATGGATGCCAAGAAAGCAAAAACTATGGCTGGAGGCCTGCAAAGGAAAACTGTGTTTTTCTGAGGCAGTTGTACATGTTCAAATATAGAGGATTACACACTAGACCCAGTACAGTGCAGCTCCTTTTGGCTCCTTCCCACCTGAGGCTTTGAAAGCCCAGATTTTGTCCTCTCTTACTTCCAATAAGGTGAAGGGGAATTTTCCATCTATGCCATGCCTAAATCCACTCTCCGAGATATTTCTTGTACCCTTTGTTGTAAAGAAATATGGAAACTGGAAGTTGGAATACGCTTCATAGTTCCCAGGAGGTGGAATTCCAGACGCCTGAATGTTCCCAACTGTGCTAGGTCTCTAATCAGGGGCTCACAGGGGCACTAATTTTAAGTCCTGATTGAGTCCACTGCTCAGTCTATAGCATCTGGGTGCAAGTCTGGGCTTATGTTTCTAACACCCCTTATGAGCAGGTCCTCTCAGCCTTTGCATTCAGTTCAGCTCTGCTCACATCTGGCTCTGAGCTCAGTCCAGTTTCTCTATATGGCACACAAACACTCTCGTTGAGCCTGGATTCAGGCTCCTGGCATAGTTTTCAGCTTTTCAGCAAACAATAACTAATTAAATTAATTTATGAAACAGAACAATGTATTTAGAATTTCACTTCAACAGCACAGAATTGTGCTATTACTGATAGAGTTTGCAGAGCATTATAAAACAAGACCTTTTAGCTATGTCTATGTTCTGTCCTTATTGCCAGAGAAAAAAAGAATTGAATACTTATTTAAATATATGCATTACAGAGGTTTCTAGTTCATTTCTTATTGCTCATTTCCTTGTCTCCTCCCCCTCCAAAAAAATAAATTATAATATGAGATTTTACGTATTCAAACTGAGAGCTGAACTCTACTTTTCGCTCAACCTCCGCATGCTATAGCAGTATATATAAAGAAACTGATAAATGATGATGGTCATGCACATTAAACCATAAGTACCATATCAGCCTGATGCATTTCAAATGTACAAGTAGAGAAATTCATTAATTTGCCACTTATTTTCTCCTCTAAACTTCTCACCTGGGTCTAGAACAAAGTTAGTTAAGGCAGTTATCTTTATGAACATGATGCTAAGAGATTGTTGCTTTCTCTTCTTTACACTGCCTCAAAGATGATTAGTAGTAATGCAAATGAGGATAGTTTTGAAAAAAAAGCAAAACATTTTGGAAATACCCGTATCCTTTGAAAGCATCTTCACACACACTTTGTTGCGACAGACCATGCTTGTATGCTTCAGTGACCAGGTCAAATAATCTGGTTTAACGTTGCTGGTACAAGCTGATATACATGAGAGTCAGAAAAGATCTGCACGCTTTCAAGTACAGGCCACTGCACAACCTCAGTACACTACCAGTTGAGATTATTCTCTTAAAGCAGTCAATGCTCGGCAGAGACATAGTCTTCAAATGTGTGAGTGATTATGACAATAAAATACGATATAGGTAGAGATTATTCTCAGACAGCGTTAGCATTGCTCCTGTGCTTTCTCCAGAGTCAGTGAGAATGGATGGTCACTTTGGAAAGGTGAATCATCTTCTGCTAACACCTTTCAGGATGGATCCTATGCACCTGACCTTCCAAATTCATTTCTTATGGCGACATCCAGTCTCAGGTTAAGGATGTCATAGACTTGAACAACTGGTAACAACCTTACAAATAGCATCCATACAATTACCAAAAAATATTTCCTTTTCCACAGAACATTGCCTGTTTAACTCTGTAATCTGTTTTACAGTTGCTGTTACAATAAGCACACATATTACTGATTCCATGTTTGAAAATAATACAAGACTCCATTCTGCCATAAAACAAACTGACAGCGCAGGACTCCTGCTAAATTAGTACTAAAATAAAATCAAACATGTCTGTCCATTCATACCTTACTAACCCACTTTTCCCTTTTAAGGAATACAAGCTTCTGGTTTTGATTCAATTAATGTGATAAAGACATACTGTAATAGGCACATTTGGGAGTAAGATGCATGGTTTTGTGTTACATTCGGGACCTTAGAAGATTTGATCAGTCTTCTATTTGAGAAGCTTTGGCTTGGGTTTTCTGCAGGATGGTTTATTTCATGTGGCACTGTCCAGGCTCAACTTCACTACGCTCTTTGGAGACAGTGAGATGAAAAGACTCAGCTGTGCTTGGGTTCTGCTGGCTCTTCTCTATTTTTTTATTACTCACCTCACTTGACTGATGTTGGCTGACATACACACATCTAAAGTCACTCCCTGATGTGCAGGAATGCTTTGAGATGAGAGGGATGTGAACGACCCTAACTCTCAAGATGCCCTCTTCAGTGCAGGAGCTGGGGGTAAGAGAAGACTTGTTCCCAGCAATTGCAGCACCTCATCGCTTAGCAACATCTCACTAGAGACCCTGCAGAAGAGATATGACTGCAAGTCTTAATGACTGAACTTGGTATATGTACCAAGTTACCTTGATATGGGTAAACATTTATTGATACTTTGTAGTGAAAAAGTGCTCCCTCTGACTTGCTGAGAGTGGAAAATGAGATCATAGCTCTCCATGTCCCAGCATCTTGGCAAAATGCAACAACTGTATTAGTGAGAAAACATTATAAAGTGACATGAACATCCTAGACAGTAGAATAAAATTATATCTACCAGGCTGTGGTTAGCTATGATCCCTCAGGGAGAAGAAAAGTTCAAGGAGCCAGAAACCAACTAAAAACTTCTAACTTTAGTAGTGTCAGTTTCTTTCTAAGTCTATCTCCTAAGAGCCTCTCTTCTTAACCTGCGCCCATTTAATGATGATTTAGGAAAGCAGTCTACAGGTTTCTTCCCATCTGCTATTGCAGTTCCTCCACTGCACTCTGGTGCATTCTAAGATGCATTTGGCCAGCAGATCCCAACCTGGAGACACCATGGCGAAGGTGAAGCTGGGCTGAATGATTTCTGCTGCAAGGTACACAGCATAGACTGCATCAGCAGAGCTCAAGTTTGTGAAATGTAGCTGGCTGGGAAAAGAAAGCTGCAGCCTGCTTCTAAATAGTAACAGCAGCTTTTCTTGGTTAAACAAGCAGTGTAAAATACTGTTGTCTTCAGTAGGCACTGAATAAAAGAAGAATGGTAAAGCATTACCATATTATTGGCTGACCCATTTGCTTTCAATTTGACACAAAAATAGAACAGCAATAATTATGAGAAATGCAAAGGAATTATCAAAGCACACGGAAAAATGAAACTGGAAATAATCTGAAATGTGTTGAGAAGTTTGTCTCCTGTATAAACATTTCCGAATGCCGGCTGTCACAGCTGCTTACCCATCCTGGTACTGGAAGTCTAAACCCAGAATATTTACAGCAAGATTTTCTAAAAATATCTGGTTGTACTGATAACAGTGTGCACAGCTTTGGCTGATTGTTCTTCCAGTAGAGAGATAAATGCTCTCCACCCAGTGGGGTGAGGACCACACAGACATCCAGCTCTCTGCGGGTGCTTGCAGACCACTTAGTCGTGACTCAGAGGGGAGTCATGGCGTGTGATGGGGTGTTTATTCTCCCAGAAGGTAGCTATGACTGCTTGATCACAACTCAGCTGAAAACATAAAGTAAAAAGCCTCCAGCCATTTCCCTTGGAGGCTACCCTGGTCATGAGCTCCAAGTTCACAAATCCCTGCATCATCCAGGACAACGACTGAGCACAAGCTCCAGATCTGCTGCCCTCCACACTAACAGCACAGATATGAACAGGATGAGCATCTTTGACTGCATTACAGCGTCCAAAGATAAACTCCTGCAAAAACAGACCTCAAGAGAGAAATCTCGCTCCACATGAAAGACACTCCTAGTCTGACAAATGAAGTGATGGAGGGAGATGGATGAGCACACACTAGGAACATACTTGAATGAGGTGGGAAATAGATGCAGCTTTTACAGTTACTACAGAAAACTGGCATGAGCAGCAGCCTCCTGACATGCACAGTTGTCCTGAAAAATGCCGCTGGGGAGAACTGGCAAACTTGACACAGCCTTGCTGAGGCCTTCTCTGGGAGACAAGATACCACTGCTTCTAATGCCAGGGTTATACACTGCCAAGAACTGAGCCCCACTGCTGAAACACTTACAGAGTTGGAATGGAAGGAGGGGGGAATATTTTCTTGAGAAGCCCAAACTACTTCTAACAGCGATGGAAGTTGAAAGCCAATACTAAGGCGGCAAAAGAAGCCAATAAACCTCTTGGAGTGTGTAACATAAAATTGGAATTAATTAAAACTGGCAAAGAAGCGCTCACCCAGGCATGTGATAATTTTGTTAATGTGATTTGGAAGGCTGAGAACTAAGATTTGGACACACTCCCCAGTGGCTTCTATTCATAACGAAGCAGACCCAGCTGTTTGGGGAAATTACAGCATAATCTCATCATTGGCAGATCCTATGGAAACCTTGCTGTATGGCATGAAAAGAACAGTATTTCAGATAGACAACTTTCTGCCTGATGAGCAATTAAAACATAGGCAGAGAAAAGAAATGGTGGAGAAAATGCTTAATTTTTACACACTGGAAAATGTTAGGAAGGCATTCCTTATTTGTAAAATTGAAAACATTTGCAAAATCTGAAAACATTAGAGGCTTTTGTACAGTTTGATTCAGTAGCATTTCCAGAGTCTTAGAGGTTTAGTGGGTTTAACGCCTTTACAGTCAATAAATTCTATATTTCTATATATATATTTATATATAATAAATGTATTATACATATTTATATATATTTCTATTCTTTCATTATTACCTATTTTGTATCTATATAAATACAGCTATAAAAATTGGATATAAAATAGCTAATATTCAAATATTCGAAAGAATTTTTTCAATTATTTTATTATTATTCAAAACCAACAAAGGTTTTAGTATAGCCAAATTATTAATGAATTTATTTATTAATTAAACTTATTTTATCAAAATTATTATAAACAAAACAGATTTTAAACATTTGCCATATTTAGCTTAAAAATTTTCTAAATCAAATTTTTTAATTTTAAAGTTCCAAACAATATTTCAAGATCAAGTATACTTCATGTTGCCATTTAAAGCTTTTTAAATAGCAAGTCAGGTGACACAGAAAAGTTGCTGCTTCTACTCCAATTACCATTTTACTTTCCTAAATAACAGGGAGGTAAGTAGCTCAGTCAAGGACCCTGGTTCTTGCTTTCACTGGGCCTATGAGGAGGCATTTCTGTTTCACTTTTTTCCTTGGGACGGTTTTTCCCCTTTACTTTCAGTTGCTATGTCACACGAAGGACGTTGCACACGTCAAATGTGTCAGGTACGGACATATGCCCACATGGCCACTCACCAAGCTCCTGAACTTATGAAAACCAAGCCTCTGATGAATGAGGTAGGAATGCAGCCGCAGAAGAACTGATGAGGATTCAAGTCCTGCCTATCACCAGAATCAACCAGAAAGCACCCAAACCGGAATACAGCCTCATCCTCTAGGTTCTGTGTGCTTGCTCTCTTCACTCTTTTTTCCTAGGGATTTTGGGGTGAAGGCTGCAGTAATTTCCTCATACAACACCACTAAGAGATCCCTGGGAAGCATCACTATTCCCTGTTTGATGGAAATCACAGCCGCACGCGTCACTCCTGAAAGCACAGCTAAAAGTGAAGGTGCCAAAGCAAGGTTGTCCACGGATTTTCCCAAGGAATGAGAAGTGGCAGCATCTCTCTCCATGACCTGAAGCAATAGGACTGAAAAATCAGGTACCAGCATGAGACCCTAGGCCTGGAATTTGCTGTAGCTCCTGACAGTACCATGATGTGTAACTGGCTTTAAAGTGCAACTTTCTTTGCCGAATAAAATGAAAAAAATGGAAAAGATAATCCACGTTAGAAGCACTTTTATGAATCCTTAATTGCTACTTAGGGCAACTGGAGGACGTCAACACAGCAGGGAGAGGAAAGGGGTTGCACTGTTTTTCCTGTGGCTAAATAACCCTTTCAGCACCAGAATGTTTTATATCACTGTGTTACATCTCACAGTAGGGCACGTGGATAAGAAACATGGTGTAGGAAACAGCTATGACTGGTGGAGCTGGTCTGACAAAGAAGGATAACAGTGGTTTTGGTAGGAGGCTTGCCAGACTGCTCAAGGATGCTTTAAACTAGATGTGTTGGGGGAGGGGGTCATCATTCCATTCCCCACCCAGTCAGTTCCTGGCACCTATAATAAATGCTCGGAGCAACGTAGAGATATTCCAGCTGCTCCAGCCAATGAGCTGGCTTCAATTGGAGCTGGGCTCAGATGCCTCTATACAAATGCCCATAGTGTGGGGAACAAACAAGAGGAACTAGAGATGTGTGCACTTCTATGGGGATATGATATAATAGACATCACAGAAACATGGTGGGATGGCTCCTATGACTGGTGTGTGGGAATGGAAGGTTACAGGTTCTTTCTTTAGAAAAGACAGACCTGGCAGCTGGGAGAGGGAGTTGCTATTTATGTTAGAGGTAGACTGGAGAGTATGGAACTCTCTCTGGGGACAGGTGAGCAGTCAGTAGAGAGTTTGTGGGTCAGGGTTAAAGGGAGAACAGTGATGGGAGACATTACTGTGGGGATCTGTTGCAGACCGCCTGACCAAGAGGACTCTGTGGATGAAGCGCTGTATAGACAGATAGGAAGTCTCATTCTTGCAGGCCCTTGTCCTCATGGGGGACTTCAATCACCCTGATATCTGTTGGAGGGATGGTACGGCCCGGCACAAGCAATCCAGGAAGTTCCTCAATAGTGTGGAAGACAGCTTCCTTCTGCAAGTAATAGGGGAGCCAACAAGGAGAGGTGCCATGCTTGACCTCGTGCTCACCAACAGGGAAGGGCTGGTTGGAAATGTGACGCTCC